>VMDR010035085.1:0-10876 GCA_007922815.1 Macrotus californicus | reverse complement strand
CACTTAACTGCTGAGTGACTTTTGGAAGACCACCTAACCTCTCTGTTCCTCTCTCTCCAACCATAAGATGGAAGTTAAAATCATAATAATTATTATGTCAATAGCGAACACATAGAATGCTTCTTATTCTGATCAATGCTTTCTGCATATCATATTATTTAGTCTTCCCCAGAGGCCTGTGGAGAAAGTGCTATTATTATCTACATTTTATAGATGAGATACAAACAAGGTCACTACAGAATTAAATAAATAATACTTATAATGTTTGGCACAGAGAATAAATAAGCACTCATTACAGTAATGATGATATGTCAACGATAATGGCAGAAGTAGTGATTTTCATAACAAAACAAAGACAATTTTTTTATGTATTAGCATTATGCCGTCATCATAGATGAATATGCTTTTAACTACGAGAAATATAGCATCAACAGTTTATTTAATAAGCATTTATTGACACCCTTTTCTGTCCAAATCCTGAAGCTATAAACAGTAAGATACAATGCCATTTTCAAGGAGTCTCTAAATTAGTAGGGAAGGAAAAAAAAATGTGATCAAAAGAGGGAAATATGAATGGAAGGAATGATGACAAAGGAAAAGAAAGAAGTAAAGAGGAGAAAATAGAGAGAAGATAGAACAAAAGAAAGGAAGGCAGGGTACTCTTGCAGGAAATTCAGTTGCCTTCGTTCAGATTGCACAATAGAAGGTGTATTCCAGTCTCTAATACATGCCATGCATCAGCTCCCATATTTAGAAATCAGCTGCTGGGAAGACACGTGTAAACACAGCAGAGCATTATTCTTAAGGGTGTGTGGTGATGCATAGCCCTGTCAAACTGGAATCTGGCTTTATGCAAAATGACTGCTGGATCACTGGTCCGAATTTGATGTGCCATCTGTAAAAAACAAAAAAGCACTGTAGCACATGTGTGTACAATTGATATTATAAAGTGATGCTAACTTATAAAATCCAGTGAGAACAAGGTGCATTTTTTTTACTCATGCTATGATCAGTTTTTGTGAAATATCTAAGGATTATGGAAACACAAGGGAAGGATACAGAGAGACAGAAGTGGGAGGGAAAATGGGGCAGAAACATCATTGTAGCGTCCAGCTGCTTCAAATCTCTTGGTAAGAGGTTTGTTACAATTTCTATCAAGAAAAATAGGTGCATTCAATAGCTTTGGATACATTTCGTGCCAATCCAGTTAATATGTCAAATATTCTGCTTTAAGCAAGGAGACAGAAAAGCTTTGCTGTGCCACAAAGGGGCATCTTAATCCCATCACTCCTTTGTCACCCTCCAAGGAAATAGCATTATGTAAGCATCTGATTTGCATCAGGGGGCGCTTTGATTTCTGAGAAAGCTGTTTGCAATTCAATAAGCTCCATGCACAATGTTGCCTTTCTCGTGATTCCTTATGGTGCACTTGATAATCATCATAATATATTTTTCCCCAATGGAGAACACTGAGGCAGTCCTGGAAAATCAAATTTTGTCTCTGGGCAAATCAAGGGATATATGAGGACTGAAAGAGATAAACTTCATATTGTATTGCGTCTGGCCTGGATTAAGAAATTTTGCAAAAGGACATTAGGTCAGGTAGAAGCAAGCCTGAACTGATAGGCTGGGCATGAAGGCTGGGCCAACTGGAAAAATGAAGGAGGACGAAAACATGGGGAAAGGAAAAAAGGGGTGGGGAAGGGACAGAAAGAAAGAAGGAGACAGACAAACAGAAAAGAAAGTAGAGACAGAGAAGACAAAGGAAAAACAGAAGTTGTTTGGGAGGCTGGCTCGTGGGCTAGAAAAACAATTTTGCAACCCTTGAGAAGGTCAAAAGTTCATATGAAATTCAGCAAATACTCATTTCCCTAATTCACTCCTCTCAGCTTTTTGAGTTTGCTTGTTACACTACAGGATCTTATAAAACCTGGGATATTCTTTCCATTTCCCTTTTTGAATGGTTGACTAGCAGCCACCGTCCTTTATAGTCCTGTAAATCTTAATTATGTTTCCATCTAGCTGAGTTGTTAAAAAATTAATGATTTAGAGCTGATTCCTGCTTTGACTTGCTTTGACAGAAAACATTTGAAAAGAAGGCATGGCTATGGGTCACTAACTTAGTCTTTCCAGTGTGGTGGCCCAAGCTGTGCGAAGCAACCCTCAGACACGACCATCTCTGCAAACGTGATAGACATGAGCAGAAATACAGCTGATGTGGGGGTTGGGGTTAGGGTTAGGGTTTGGGGAAATAACAAAAAGCAACGGCTATCAATGGCAAGGACATCGAGAACAGGGTTCATGAGTTTTTCAGTAATCACCACAGAAATTGGTATAGGGCAATGCCCAGAGAGATGCTCTGTATTGATTATCTATTAAAAAACATGAACCGATTGCCCTCATGCCTGTAATGAAAACAACAAAAGGAGACTTCTAATCTCAAACTGCTTCAGTTCAACTAGGGGTGACACAGGTAAAACAGCAAAAGAAACAAGATCTCTGATATGTTGTCCTTATGTAACTTTTATGTTCCCGATTTGTTTCAAACAGCATGCAATGTTTCAGAGACAGGGAAACTATTATATAGAGTTTCTCAACTGTATTTGCATTTTGAGCCAGATAATTATTTGTGATGTGGGCTGTTCTCTTGTGTGTTACAGGATGATTAGGCGCATCTTTGGCCTCTGTGCTTTAAGATGCCAGTAGTAAACCATCCCCAGTTACAACAACCAAAAATGTCTCCAGAACTGGAATGCCCCCTAGTTGAGAACCACTGCTGAAGAACACGCAGGTCCATTTATTTTTTCCAATTACCCTTGGGATTTTTGCTGTATCAGCCTTTGTTATTTTGCATCATATATGCTGTAAAAGTAGCAAGTTATTGTACCTCCCCAGAAAACCCTTCTCTTCCATGGTCACGGAAACACAGATCACTCCATTAAAGACTACATACCCCATTTTCCTTTGCAGGTAGATATGGCCATTCACGTGACTGAGTTTAGTAACTGTTAGGGAAATAATTAGTGGCACTTCTAAGCCCTGGCATTAAATTAAAGTGCAGACTGTTGTTTAACTTTTCCTTTTCTTTTTACTGTGAGATGGAACATGAAAGGGGTGACCAGCTTCGATGGTGCAAGAACGGCAATGCCCTAGAGGACAGGAAAACCAGAGGATGGACTAACTTGTTGAGTGACAGAGTCCCTGAGTCCCTGAGTCTGAGTTGTGGACCAGAACAGCTTCAGCAGCCTCAACCATGCACTTTGAGACTCTTACATGGAAAAGATAAAAAAACTTCTACTGCATTCAAGCCACTATGTTTATGTTCTCTTTGTTACAGAAAGTTAGCCTTTCAGATCTTACTTGTTAGAATCCTAACATATACACAATTTATGCACAATTCCATGCAGGTGTGTATTTATGCCCCTACACACATGTGGTCAACGTGCAGAATTCTGCTTAGGCAAGATGTTTAGAAAGAGAAAAATATTTAAATCAGTGCATGTCCATATTACAATATTTCTTAAAAAGCTATACGATTCTAGATAATGGAGTAATTAATTTTGCCAGTGTGGTTTCTGGGCCTTAAATGATGAATAAGAGTTTGTCAGAAAGATTAATGAACTAACAGAAGATTGTGCTCTGGTCTCACAGCTCCAAAGGCTCTCATGCAGAATGAGGTCACAGCAGCTATGCAGACAGCCCCAGTGATCGTGTGAGTCACAGTGATGTCATCACTGAGTGAGGCCACTCAGCTGCATCCCACTTCACACCAGGATGATGATCAGACTTCCGGAAGTGACAGGGGCATTAGCACAGACAACCAGTTCATTTGAAGACTGAGTGTTTTGACTAAAAGAGCTCTGTTTCTTTCACAGTGCAGAGAGAGTTTCTGAAAGGAACTTTAACAGAATTTGATGGTGCTTTTAATGATTCATCTTTTTACATATTCCTCTTCTATTATCCACTGATCACAATTGTGTATCACATGAGTTGCCTTCTTCTCTGCACTAAATGCTGCCCTCTAAAGCATAACATTGGTATCCAGGTAAATAAGCTAACATTGGAAAACACACTTATGACACACATACATGATGATTCGATAATTTTTCTTAAGCTAAACTAACCTCAAACTGTCTCATGAGTGTCACTATGCATTATGCTAGCTTATTTGCATTATTGAATATTAACTATGCGAAAAAGCAACTGAGTTGTCCTGGAGTTTTTTTCCTAGAAATCTGTATTCTCTCATATGGGAAAAGCAATCTCACATTTTTGAGGTGGGTCACAAATACATTCCAATATAATGAATTTCAACATTATACAATGCTAAATAAGCGAGACTTCCCAGAAAACCTTACCATATTTATCTTTTTGAATATAATTGTTTTTCCAGTGAGCTATATACTCTAAACTTCTCTCACGTTTGAATTCATATAATGTTCTAATGAATCCTGATGTCAATTTGCTTATTTATTATTTTCTTTGGTTGCAAACCACTGAGTCTCTTAAAAAAATTATGAGAAGTTTGATCCCCCAACTTAACAACATTTTTCCCTGTCCTTTTCTCCTGTGTGCAAGGTGCGATATATCTGTCTCTTCATTCAATCCTTTCGGCAGCAACTCAGTGATGCTAATTCTTCCCTGTGAGGAGGCTTTGTGTTGCGATGCCTCCACATTTCACTCTTTCATGGCTCCTGTAACGAAGCAGTGGCACTCCAGGGAGTTTAATTATGAAAATATGTCACCAAATATTTTGTAAACTGTAATTTTGAAAATCTGCTAAAATATTCAGCAAGCCCTTGTCATGCAATGCCCATGCTAACTTCCAACATCTAGCACGGACTGCAGAGGTTAAAGGAATAGTCCCTAAAAAGGCTGCCTGTGTCAGACATTAGCTACAATTTAGGGGTGCACAGGCTAGCCATACTCTGATCAATTGGCTCTCAGTTCAGGCGTTTTCACCCCGTCAAATTTGACAATGCACTGGAATGATTCACAGAATTTAGGGAAATACTATATATATGATACACTTTTCTCATAGTGAATGGATACAAATCTGAGTCAGCCAGAGAGAAATACATTGGGTGAAGCCGAGAAGTGTCCCAAATATGAAGCTTCTATGTCATCAGGACATGTCACCCTCTTGGCCCATAATTGGATGAGGGCTGATCAGTGAGCTCACCACCTGAAAGCTTCAATGTTCAGAGATTTTATTGGGGTGTCACTATGTGGTCATAATTGATTGAATTATTGACCTTGGGATTAATCTCAATCTCTAGCTCCCACCCACTCCATAGAGATCAAAGGTCGGGTTGATATCATGTGGTTCAAAGCTCCAAATCTATAATCCCATGATCAGTCTTTGTATGGCTAGTTCCTGTCCTGAGACAAGTCATGAGTCACCTTATTTGCAAAATTTCAGGTGTTGTCCCAGAAGCCTGCCATGAAAAACAAAGATACTCTATCACTCAAGAAATTCCAAGGATTTAGAATCTCTCCCTCCAGACCCTGGGACAGAGAGCAAACACTTTATAATACAGCTGCCCTTCTTTAAAAACCAAACACAATTTTATACATGCACATCAATTAATTCACTGAATTTAATGCTTTTTATCTACTGTTCTTTTCAGGAAGAAGAACATAAAATGTAAGTTTGAAAAAAGACCAAGAATAGAGTATATGTGTTGGGATCAGTCTTGGGCAAAATTGTGACATACTTCAACATTAGAATATTAGAACTTGAAGGGGTTTCAGAGATTCTTTAATCTTCATGTTATTTTCTGCAGAAAAAAATAGGTCAGGAGAATGAAGTGATTTGCCTAAGGTAGAAAAGAAAAATAACTCTCAAGTAGAAATTTAAATTTTCCAGCTCTTTCTACCATAGCACAAGCAATTCTCTGGAGCCAGCTCCAAGTGTTCATTCAGGGCCCACACTTCCTAGTTTCTCCACTCCGCACTCTGTCTTTTCCATCACTTCAGAGACTTCATGATACCAAACTCCCTCATGTCCCTGCTTCTCTTCTCTTCTACCTCTTCCTTTTTGTGCCTTTGCAATTTTGGTGGACCTTGAAGTAAACTATAAATTCTCCTCTCTACAAGGGCAGAAATGTGCTAATTAACTCATTTACAACTCTCCTAGATACCATGATACCTTAATTCAGTGTCTTAAAATAAACTTTCTAGATTGATGTTAATGAAGGGGTATGAGAAAGGAGGCCCTCAACACTTCTATGTACACAAATGGTTCTGTGTGCCACGGAAAGCAGAATCTGAATAAAAAGGCACCCTCTCTTGCAGATAGGGTTGTCAGCTGGGTGTGCTGCTTAACATGCTGGGACAAAGACTCAATAATAGAGAAGCTCCTGCTGACTGTCTTCTGATGGTGTATCTCCATTCTTCTCCCAGAGTAACCTTTGTAAAATGCAAATCTTATCTGAAACCCCTGTCCATAGCCTTTAGTCCCCTAAATTTTTCATGCAATGGCTTTCTTAACCTGGCTTCTGCCTGCCTTTCAGCCTAATCTCCAGCCACTCCAGCCAACATCACTTGGCACCTCTTTAACCATAGTATGCCATTCCATGCCTTTCACACACTGTTCCCTAGCCTGTAATTCTCTCCTGCTATTCCTCCTTTGCCTCTTTAATGCATAGATAACTCCTTAAAAAACAGCATAAAAATGACCTGTCTTTGAATATTTTCCTAATACTCAGATTGATTAAGGTGTCCCTGTCCTAGTCTCTTTAGCAATCTTTAGAAACCCCTGAGTTAGTAGTTTTTTATGCTGTAACGTTTATAATGAGTTATACGACTCTTCCAAATGGACTATGAACTCCCAGAGGCAAAGACCATGTGTTGCTGGATTTGCGTTCTCAGAACCCGGCACATTGCATGAGCTAAATTAGTGTTTGATGAATGAATGTACGCATGAACAGTATATGTTGTATTACCCTCATCCACCTTCATCTTTCCCAGAGAATTATAAAAAATATCTCTAACATGTAGACATTTAGAAATAAGATTCACTTTAGGGTTCGGAGAATCCGTAACTTCAATAAACCTGCGTGTGCATGTAGGTGTGAGTGTGGTGCAAAAATCTCTCTCTCTAACTTCCTTAGTGTTCACAGGGTGTTAGTTTGAAATTTCATTTCTTATAAATGTTTTTCCAAGAGAATGTGTTATGATATTTGTTTTGAAATATAAACAGTACCATTTCAGGGCTGTACTGAAAGGTAAATGTTAGAAATTGTCATCCTCTGAAGTGGTAAATATTTCAAAAGCATTGAAAGAATCATATCCCCAGCTGCATCCACAACTGCCAGAGTCACTACTGTATTTTGACAAAATACACATGGAATTTTGGCAATGACTTTTACAAATATCATGAGATTTTTTTTTTTCCAACTTAAAGGCCAGTGATTTCTCCTGGTTTCTGTTGTCAGGGTATTATCTTCTTACCTTAAGCCCATTTCCTAATTTGCTCAATTCCATACAGTTCACAGAATGTATAAACAAAAATCTAAGTTTGTAACATTGCAAATTCACCAAAATGTAAGATAAGCATCTATTGACAAAGCTGTGGGATAGCAGGCCTCTTGCCTCTTCTAAAAATGCACCATTGTTACTTAGTCTTCACTTCCATGGGCTAGAGCTCTTTGTTTGGATTTTTATTTTTAAAAAATATGAGCTAGTTGAAGTGAGTAAGGTGTTATGAAATACCTAGCTCTTCCAAAAGTGATATTTCGATGTCAAGAGCTTATATGCAGACTGAAAATATTTTATGGTATGTAATGTTTTTACATGTGAATGGACAAAGAAATGCTAATTGATTTTTAAAATATAGATCATGCAAATTGACATTTAATGACATGGAAGTGTAGCTATTTGTGTCAGCTATTCCAGTTTTGCCTATCAGATGTTGGCATCAAAAACAATTAATGGTATTTGAACTGTTTATCTTTGGATTGATATTTATACTGTTTTGCAGGTTCACAGTAGGTACTGCTTTTTGAAAGTTTGGGCTTGCATTTTTGTATATATATATATACAGATACATATACATATTCACAGATATGTATATGTATATTATGTATAGATGTATGTATATATGTAGTTTCTATCTGTGGCTCCTATAATGCTATTGGCAAAATTTACTTGGGCTATTGTAAGTTAGCACAAGGGGAAAAATAAAGCACACACAAATAATATTGCGTTAAGTATTCCACAGAATTAACAAAAGTTGAGAAACACTGCTAGTTTCCCTTAGGAAGATCTAAGAATCCAAGAACAGTTCTATTCCCCTTAAATTAGATAAGTAGAATTGTACCTTTTTTCAGGGACACATGTTAAAAGTAGGCTTAGCAGTACAATTTTGGCATGTTTTGGATAATTAGGAAATTAAACTAAAACATTATTAAAATACTTTTTCTTTTAAGATTGAAATCTCAAACTTCAGAACAATGTAGTCAATAGTCTTTCAGCTGAAACGTACGTGACACCTATGGTAATAAGCACTAAACATATTATGTTTATGTAGAGAATCTATAGTCCTGAGAAAAGTCGCCAAAGCGAAATAGTATGTATTTTTAGATTTATATTGTCATGTTTTGCTGTATGGCCTAGAAGAAATTACAGTTTTCAAGGTGGGCTCACAAGCTCATTGTAAAAGGTTACAAGTTTTAGTTATAACTCTGACACTTGGGGTGTGGCTCTGTAAACGGCTGGTGAATCGTGATTTTCTATTGTAGCCATTTATTTTTCTTGATAACTAAATATCTACTATCTACGTAGTCTATTAGAACAGTTGGGTAATAAATCTAATATAGTCATTAAAGTTGCTAAAATGTAGGTAATATTGTAGGTAAAATAAAAAACATAGGGAATATTGTAGGTAAAATAACAAAAAGTATAGGTAAAATAACAATAATGTATTATTATTATTATTATTGAGATGACATATTCTTTTGGGATGAAAATGGTTATTTTTGCAATCAGTAAGTCTTTTTGTTTCTCTAACTCATTTCTCCAGCTCCACTATGGCCATGCAGTGGAATCAGGCGTAAGGAAGAGGAAGTGTCCAAAGGACACTTGAACAATGCGTTTTCCTGTTGATGGCTCAAAAGAGGTTCAGAGTAGACATGGCTATTTTGCTGGACTTGTAGTAACTTAATTCAAGTGTCTTGTTGATCACAAAGGTGGACTCAGAACAGGCTCTAAATGGTAATAAGCACTAATAGTTCTGTAGGTTAGTGTGCGTAGAATGTTTTGGTAAAAAAGTCTCCTCTTCCTGTGAGTGTTCTGACAGAAAAAGGTTACAGACCACCCTGAGACTGTAGAGGTCCACCATTTGGAACACTGAGTTCTATCGGTGACTTGCTGTGTGGTCTCCAAGAAAGGTATTTAAACTTTGAGGGTTTTCACTTACCCAAGTATGGAAGAGAAATAATAGCACTTAACTATTTCTGAGAGTATTGCTGTAATTAACTCTTCTGAAATGCTTTGAAATAAGCATCAAAGAGATTCACTTATGTGCTTTGGCTCTTGATTTTATTTGTTATGAGAGAGAACATGTTTTGCATGGGAGAAAAAAATCTGGAAAATACAAATGGTAAAATTTTATACATTATAGTAAATGTATTCTACATGATTTCATTAAGATAATTATAAAAACAAATGAAGCTCTTTCCATCTCATGAGGATGTTCACAAATATGGTAACCTCCATCCTTGTAGGAATAACCACGCCCAGCTAAATATTGGGAACTCCTGGTGCAAGAGTTTATAATGATGTGTCATTAGGAAATTTTCATGTTGAAAAAGGCTTTCCTGATGCCACTTAGAGTGGATACCATTATTCAATTGTCTAAAATGGTTTGTCAGTTAAGAAATTTCCAATAAAAAGTAACAGAAAACTCATACTGGCTTCAACAATAAAGGACATTCATTGGCTTCTTTAATGGCAAGATCAGAGAGAGTAGTAACTGCTTTACACTAGACTATGTTATAGGAAGAATTCCAAAATTGCGGTAGCTTACAACATAGGTTTCTTTGAAGCAAGCTACTTCTCTATTTCAAGGGTCTACTTTGTTCTGGTATGCATATTTAAGGAGCAGCCCCTACATAGGACATCTCATAGAATAGTACAAAGAGAAAAAAGTGGAGCTGTACAAGGCTCAGCAGAAGTAACACCTGCTTGAGTGTGGTTGGTAGGGTAATAGTATGGGTGTAATAATTTTTTGTTTTAATTTGAACATTTCAACTAAAATTTCATATGGTGTGCTTGAGTGTGATATTGTTATGTTACAGAATTACATGCTTATGATTTCATAATAAAAGATTTTAAAATAAAAAAGGGGCATTATTTGTGCTGGACCCTGTATATTGGCTTTTAAATCTTTTCAGAAATTACATGCATTTTTTTCAACCCACAAAGCAGGTTACTTGGATGATGTCAGCTGGGTGGGGTAAGTAAATATAATTCTTATAAGGATAGGTAGAGAATACTCTGGAATAATAAAGCAGCCGGCCACTTAGAGCAAAGTTCAGATGTAGTTTGATCTGGGCCCAACTCTGTTCCCTGAGTCACTACCCTACTTCATTTAGTGACTTTAACCTCAGAAACCATCTATCAAAAGAAGAAGACTTCTCTTTTTTCAACCATCTTTAAAAAAAAAGTTTTCATTTTGATTGGGACCACTTGAGCCATTTCCTGAACCCAGAAATCACCACTGTAGCCAGGAAAAGCCAAGCATTGATGGTCTGAGACCACGAATGGAGGCCATCCTGGGTGACTTAGACCAATAGGTTGAACCATGAATTAGAGATTGATGTTGTTTCCACCCAAACCATATTGTGGCAGGGGCAGAAGAAATACAAGAAGC
>VMDR010035084.1:0-10871 GCA_007922815.1 Macrotus californicus | reverse complement strand
AAACAAAATGTAGAGTTACAAACAAATTACAATAATATTAGCTTTTAAACTATCTCTTAAATCAGGTAGAAGACAAAAAGTGAAGTTATATATTATTATTACAGTAAAACTAACATTAATAACTGCCCATATGTTTACCTTTACTGATTTTTATTTCTTCATATAGATTCAAGTTATTGTCTAGTGTCCTTTTGTCTCAACCTGCAGGAGTCCCTTTAGGATTTATTTTCGAGCAGGTCTAGTGGTAATGAACTCCCTCAGATTTTGTTTATCTGAAAATATCTTAATTTCTCCCTCAGTTTTGAAGGGCATTTTTGCTGGATAATAGATACTTTATCTCTAATTACCTTCTGGGATGCCCACAAAGAGTAAGTTGGTCCACATGATAGTGTCCCACAGGTTTCTTAGACTCTGTTTACTTTTCTCTGATTTTTTACTGTGCCTCAGACTTAATAATTTTAATTGTCCTATTTCAATGTTTGCTGAATCTTTTTTTCTGTCCATTTAAAACTAATGTTGAATCCCTCCAGTGAATTTTTCATTTTAGTCATTGTACTTTTCAGTTCTAGAATTTTTTGTCTTCTTTGGGGGCTTTCTATTTTCTTACTGATATTTCCATTTTGTTCATACATTATTTTCTTGATTTTCTGCACATCTTCCTTTAGTTCTTTAAGAATCTTTTAGGACAGTTGTTTTAGTCTTTGTCTAGTAGATCTGCTCTCTGGTCTTCCTCAAGGATAGTTCCATTTATTTACTTATTTATTTATATTGAATGGGAATTAAATTCCTGTTTCTTTATATGTCTTGAGATTTCTTTGTTGAAAAGAAGTGAATATTTGAATCTAACAATGTGGTATCTCTTGAAATCAGATTCTTCTACTTCCTCAGGATTACTGAAGGATTTACTATTTTGTTTTGGTTTTAATTGTTGTAGGCTCTCTCCTTGCTGAGGATCACCCTGAGGTTTAAACTTAAGGTCTTTGCAGACCTTTTCTGAACCTAAGCCTTCCTTGGGCATGTGTAATTATTTTCTAATTTCCCCTGGACATGCAGCTGCTTTTTTTTTTTTTCCAGCTACTTTTGAAGTCGTAGTTTTTATTGCCTGGCTCCCAAAAGAGGAAAATGAGAGCCCTGGCCAAGTAGCTCAACTGGTTAGAGCATTGTCCTAATATGCCAAGGTTGTGGGTTCAATCCTCAGTCTAGGGCACATACAAGAAATAACCAATGAATGCATAAAATAAGTGGAACAACAAATTGATGTCTCTCTCTCTCTACATCATCAAAAAATAAATTTTTTAAAAAAAGTTTGATTTAAAAAAAAGAGGAAAATGAAGAGGGAGAGGGCATAACAAAAAGAAAGTGTCAGCTCATCAAACCCCCTGAAAGTCACCAGAGCTAGTGTGAAAGAGGCTTGCACCAATGAAGAGTGCTGGTGCAACAATGGCTGCCCACCACTGTGTCTGCACTTCCACAATCAGAAGCACCAATCAGACACAGATCTTCAATAGAGGACAGGGTCCTTAATGTTCATCCTGGCTCCTGCAAGCTGTTCCAGCATCACATGCACAGCTGCCTCCCTTGGCTAAGGAATAGGAGATGAGGGAGCTATACTGCGCTAAGAGTTGGAGTTGATTGAAATTAACTGCAATTTAGTGGCCGACCCTTCCTCAGGAAGCTGCAAGCCTTCAATAAACTGCAGAGTTCCAAAATAGTTACAGCTGACATATTCTGCCAGTACGATTGTTGTCCAGCTGAGAAGACAGGTATCTGGTGCTTCCTTTTCCACCGTCTTCCCAGAATCGTCCTCCCAATTATATATTTTTAAGAAAGAGAGTCTGCAAAGATCATCATTGCTTTGAAAACTGAAGTGTTTTCTTTTTTACTTTTAAAGTTTAAAAAAAGTTAACATAACCACCTGTTTCTACTTGGAAGAAATTCTAGAGTGCAAATGCATTTATGTGGAATATGCTTCATGACATCATCAAGAAACCATGGTCTGACCTCACATCATTCCTAAAACATACAAATATTATTCCTAATGATGCCAAGATTTTGTGATTCAAGATGTGGAGTGAAAGGGGAGAGAAATGGGATCTCTAAGTAAGAGAACATACATTCACGTGAAGTCTGGACTCTGAGAGAGCTGACATTTATGCTGTATCTTGGAACACAAATGAAATGTAATCTAACCACTTCTTCCCTCCTCCCTCCCTCCTTCTTTCCTCCCCTCCCTCCTTTCCTCCCCTCCCTCCCTCCTTCTTTCCTTCCTTCCACAAGTATTTGTTGTGTGCCATTATGTCCCAACACTCTCCTGGACATTCAATATACAACAGTAAACAATAAGACAAAGTCCCTTTCTCATAGAGTGTACATTCAAGCAGACAACATATAACAGATACAACAAATAAAGTATACACTGTGTTCAAAGGTGGTAAGGGCTATGGAGGAAATACAAAGCAGAGAAAAGGAATAAGGAGTGTCAGGGTGAGGAAAAGTGCTGCTATTTCTTCTTTAGTGTTTAGGGAAGCCCTCCCTGTAGTAAATAATCTAATATATTTGAATCATAGTCAATTCAGTCAGTAGTCAAACCTTCCTTTCAATCAGTTAATATGCAATACCCAAATTAGCCTAGCTTTCTCCACCTGGAGATTCTTTTGATCTTTTTTCCTTATTAAATTAAAATGTACCAAAATTCTGTGTTTGTTGCTTAGTGAGTCAGGCAGTTTGATGTACAAAGACCTGAATAAATACCCCTCATCCCCACCCCAAGGTGTATGCAATTATTAGAGTGATCCTTTAAAGGACTTGTTAAAATGCCAAAATAGTGCCACAGAAAACACGTCAAATAAAGATTTAAGTTTTCTTTATGAAAAAAAAAGTGTTTAACGAGGGTTTATGGGGTTTTATAAAAACACCTTAACACCTTACAGACCTAAGGGGAAAAAGCTCTATTTAAGTATCATGCACCAATAGCAGACCACCCAATGCTGATGACTAGAAGCCTCGAACAGACCCATCCTTGGGAGCCTATGTGGAGACCCTAATTTTATGGTCATTTTAATTGTATTTGGGTTATTACCTCATGCCCCAGCAAACACCTACAGTATTTAATAAAAATGAGTGCAGAACACTGTTCTAGTTAAAGTATGTATTAACCAAAATCATAAACTAAGTATGCTTCACCATAAATTACCTGGGTGTTTAGTGTTTCTTTGCCTTTAAGTTATATTTATTTTTCTTAAAACATGGCAGGCTTCACTATGAACCAAATCAATGTTAATAAACTTAGCATTTAGACACACTCTTCTATCTCTGGCTCATAGAGCCCCATGCACACCTGCCCTGCATATATAAAATGATAAGCTCATCAACACTCTAGATATTCAAAAGAATGATTATAACAGACACTGGGGCTGAAAAGCAAACAAACCCTGTAAAGAAAGGGAAAGAAAGCCACCTCATTTTGTATTTGTCTACAGTCTAGATGTAGTGCTGCTCCTAACATCAGAGTTAAGCCAGAAAGATCTTGGAAATAAAAACTGCACTCCTTCATTCTGCATTTGTCTAGAGTCTAGAAAATAGACTATTAATTCTTCTCCTTCAGTACGCTGCAGAAAAAGATTAATAGATGAGGACAGCGCACGAAATTTAGAATGGGTGTTCTCTACTACCACCACGGCCTGACTACATATTCCAACAGAAGCCCCCACATTTCCAAATTTGCAGCTTCTGTTTCCTTCCCTGGTCATTCCATAACCCACTACGTTTAGATCCTCACGATTCTCCGCCTCAGAGAGCGCTTCCTGCTCCCTGAAACGCTCTCCCGCTTGGCACTTGGGCACACCACCCCGACCTGGTCCCCATCCTTAGAGCCCTGCTCAGTCTCCTGCTTCTCTCAGCATATCTTTCCACAAAACACTTATTAGTCACCAGGGGGAAATGGTAGCTTTAAGGGCAGAAATCTTGCAGATATCCTTCTTCACCACGTCATCCAAACTGACATCACCGGTGATGAGACACATCAGCATCACAGACCTGCTGAGAAAGCTCTTACATCACTTTGGTGGTGTTCTTGCCAAAAGAAAAAAAAGCACAATTCAACGTTCATGTTTCAACATGAGGAAACAACGGACACACTCAAATTAAAAGACATTCTAAAAAAAAATAACTGGCCAGAACTCTTCCAAAGCATCAAGGTCATGAGCAACAAAGGAAACCCAAAGTACTGTCCCAGATTAGAGGAAACTGAAGTGGCATGCCAATTAAACACAGTGCAGAGCCTTGGACTGGATCCTGGGCCATCAAAAGCACTTTAGTGGGGCAAAGAGCAAAATGAGAATAAAGGTTGTGGATTAGTTAATACTACTGTTTCAATGTTAATTTCCTGGTTTTGATTAGTGCATTGCGGTTATAACACGTTAATATTTGGGGAAGCTGAGTAAAGGGCACATGGAAACTATGATTTTTGTAACTTTTTTGGAAGACTGAAATTATTTCAACATAAAAAATTAAAATTAACAGGCGTGATACTGTGGTATAAATATATATATATATATTTGGTCTTGTCTCTGTTTCCTAGCTTGCAGCTCTAAAACCAATGGAATTATCAGAAGTGAAGTGTCTTTTTGCAAGCTAGTGAGGTGACTGGTGGCTGGGAGCTCCTGAATAGCTTCAGGTGGGAATGGGGGCTGGGGGAGTGGAGGGGCTGGTTGCCAAGGAAACCAACCAGGTGATTAGAGGGCTGGAACATTCAGCCTCACCCTCAGACCTCTGGGGAGGGGCTGGAGGGGCTGGAGGCTGAGTTAACAGCTACTGGCCAATGATTTAATCAATTGTGCCTACATAAGAAAGCCTCCATTAAAACCCTAACCACAGAGGTTCCCAGGGCTTGCAGGTTGCTGAAAACGTAAAAGCACTCAGAGGACGTTGTGCCCAGAGAGGGCAAGGAAGCTCTGCACACCTTCCCGCAGACCTTGCCCTTTGCATCTCTTCCATCTGCCTGTTCCTGTGTTGTAAACTTCTATGAAAAAAACAGGAATCTAGTAAGTTAAGTACTTTTCCTGAACTCTGTGAGCCATTCCAGCAAATTATCAAACCTGAGGAGGGGGTCATGGGAAATCTCTGATTTACAGCCATTCAGTCTGAAACCAGGTACCAACCTGAACTTGCAATTAGCATCTGAAGGTGGGGGGGTGGGGGGAGTGCAGTCTTGTGGGTCACAGCCCATCACCTGTGGGGTCTGCACTAACTTCAGGTACTTAAACACATAACTGAATTACAGGACACCCAGCTGGTCTCCAGAGAGTTGGACAATGGCCTGGTGTGGAAAGCCACAGATTTGGTGTCAGAAGTGTTGGTGTGAGTAGAGGAAACAGTTTTTCCTTTAATAGGTTAATGGTTATGCTAAACATATAGTTCTCTATGTAAATGACATGCTATTTATTTCTAATAGAGTTGGCTATCTGCCTCATTGAATATTTCTAGAAAAATATATATTTTTTCCACATAATATTTAAGTAGATCACTGGCAACAGGGATCTCTGAGTTACCAATGTTATCTTGTGGTCACAACCTCAGACCTATATAAAATGTCCTGAAATAATATTAAATGTTTCCTGAGATGGGCAGCAGGATGCTACAAGTGCAGGCTAAGAAAAATCCACGTCGCAACGGTCAGACAAAAAGACAGGACAGGAGAAGGGGTTGTGGCAAGGGAATAGGCCATGATCGAAAAAAGAGTTGATGAAAATCTGAACTCTGGTTGGCAGTAGGAAGGGAAGGGAGAATTAAAGAAATTCACAGTTTAAAGTTCAGAATTTGGCATTTGAAAAACAAGGAAGGAGCCACAGATGCTAGCTGTCATGGAAAACAGGAGCATCTTGATGGAAATAAAGAAATTGGGAGGGACATATGATGAACCCAATTTTGGCCATGCTGAACTTTAAGCAGGGAGAGAACATTTGGAGATAGGAGGCTGGAACCCAGAAAAGAGATTCAAGCTGGAAGTACATTTGCATGTCACCGGCAAAATGTTAATTGCTGCAATCATTAGAATGTATGTTCTCTTTGATGGAGAAGTTGTAGCAAAGAAAATCAGAGAAAAAGGGGCTGCAGAGGAGGAAAAATTAGAAATAAGCTCTTCTCATACTTCTATGCCCAATTATTAGGAAAAAATGTGACCACTTTGGTTTAAAAATTACAGCAGACAACTTCTGTAACAGTCCCTGCCTCTCAACGATCCTCCAGCTCTGGGAATGGCATATGGCTATGGGGGTTGGGACCAGTAGCCATGCTACCTGACACTGTGACTAGGTGTCACCTTTATGGTAGAGCCCCATTGAAAAGGTCCCCTAAGTTCTATTTCTAAGGTCCCTGAGGCTTAATCCCCAAAGTCTGGTTTTTAATTCCACATAACACACCAGTGTCTTTTCCAGCAAAGGCTACCACTCCCACTTCTGCGTTAAGGTACTTGGAGTGGGTCTCCATTGCTGTGAACAGAAGACTCAATTACAACCACTGCCTCAGTCCATTTGGGTTGCTGTAACAAAATACCAGAGACCGGGTGTTTCACAAACAGCAGAAATATATTTCTCATGGATCTAGAGGCTGGTAAGTCTAAGATCTGGGGGCCAGCAGACTTGGTTTCTGGTGAGGACCCACTTTCTGAATTCACAGGTGGAGGGCTCAGCCCTCAAGACTTAATTGTCTTCCAAAGACTTTCTTCCGAACACCACCATGCTGGGGATTAGGTTTCCGTACAGGAATTTGGGAGGGGACATAAACACCACAATCACCACAGGTACTCAACGACCCTGCCCTCAGTGCTACTCAAACTTTGGGGTGGATATGAATCACCCAGGCATTTTGTTAAATGCAGGTCCTGATTCATCAGGCCTGGAGTGGAGCCTGGGATTCTCCATTTCTCACCAGTTCCTAAATGATGCCATTACAGCTGCACCTGGAGTAGCAAAGGCATGATGTCACTCTGCCCTCAAGGAGCTCGGAGCCTGGCAAGGCAGCCAAGCCACGTGCATGTGAAATACATAACTCAGGTATCACTGTGCAGCAGAAAGTATCCTGCGCGACTTCAGCCTGAGCCCTGTTTAAAACTACTGTGTTTAAGCTTGCAAATCACTGAATGAAACTGGACATCAATTCTTGCATCTGCAGAACGAGAATGACAGGATGACTATTACATCCCTTTCGACTCCTAAATGGCTATGGTTATAATTCATTACACAAACGGGTGCAACATCAACTTAGACAACTGTCTAGTAGAAGTATATAATAAGAAAACAGTTATGCCCTAGCCAGTGTGGCTCAGTTGTCTGGAGCATTGTCCTGCAGTACCAAGGGTTGCTGCTTCGCTTCCCAGTCAGGGCGCATGCCTGGGTTGCAGGTTCAGTTCCCAGTCGGGGCACATGGGACCAATCGATTGAACCGATCGATGTTTCTCTCTCATATCAAGGTTTCTCTTCCCTTCTCTTTCTCACTCTCTTCCCCTTTCTCTAAAAATAAAATCTTTTCTTAAAAACGAAAGAAAACCGTTATTTCTGATAAAAATACACATTTAATGATTTCAGAAAATGTACATGAAATATTGAGTGGAGAAACAGTTGAATAAACAATATACACAATATTGTCTTAATTTAAGTGGGTAGAGAGAAAAAAGCCTGGAATGGAAGTCCTTGAATTCATAGTTAATTCTAACTTTTTCTCTTTATCCTTTCCTGTATTTTCTACCATCAACAGGTATATTTTTATAAGAAACCCGAAGTCCGTGAAAGGCAGTGTCCATCCCTATTAATCCCTGACAACCCCACCTGAGCCTTGAGGTGGCTCCGGCTGTCACTGTGAGAAGCTTCCTTCTCCTGAGTGAGCAGAATCGGGAAGCAGTGTGTCCAGCGTGCCTGGAGGTGAACTGAGACCCCTGGGAACTGAGCTGCCATTTGATCTGACTGGCCGCCTGCCCAGCTTCTGGTTTTCACCCTGGCTCCCTGTTGGATAGGAACGCGGCCCTGAACCCCAGCCAAAAAAGCTATAGGCCGCATTCCACTTAATTCCTGCCAGCCCAGGAGACAGACCCTGCTATTGGCACTACCAGCACTGCCATCCCGACTTCCCCAGCAGAGCGGGGAGAGACCTCCCAGCACTGCAGCTCAGATAACAGCTCAGATAACGGATACCCTGCAAAACCTGAGAAATTCTCCCCAGGGGCCTGACATACTAGCCTGCCAAAAGCATTTTACAAACGACTTCTCTACACCCACAAGTAGACTAGAAACGCAGCCGTACATTTTGCAGGTTTAGGCGCTGTGTTGACAAAATAGCAGCAGTAGCTGAAGAGGTGAAGTGTTTGCTATGGAGTCATCGTTAATCACACACTTGAATACACACCTATGCTTACATTTTGGATGAATTGTGACCATATAACAGTTTGGGGGCTTGGTTTCCTCATCTGCAAAGTCAAAACAGCACAAACTTATCGGGAGGAAAGGGACATTGAGATGAATTCCACGCGGGGACAAAACTGGCTTGTCCACGTGGGAGAAGCCCATCAGCAGCACTGCTGGATCGGACACAATGCACTATAGATCTATCAGGCACCTAGAACTGCTAGGGACTGCAGAGAGCATGAAGACAGGAGCCCGGCCCGGGTCTGGTCACCTGGAGAGGGACACTGCAGGTGAGGAACAGTTTTCCATTTTTTCCTGCAGGTCACTCGACTCAGCGCTATCAGGTCTCCTTACCCCGACTGACCACCGTTTCAGCCAGGTTCTGACCAGCAACTGCTGTCGTTTCATAACTGAAGTCTCTACTGGTGTCTGAGAGGCCGATATTCCATGATGCTCATTAAAAAAGAGCCAAGTTTTTCGTATCAGGGATCCATGTGTGAGCAAGCTGACCTCATGTTTTTGAAATTCCTAAGAACTTGACATTCTCCACTTGTGTAAAGAAATGGGACATGGGTCTTTTTCCTTATAAACAAGGCCAAATTATTATTTTCTCCAAAAGTCACATTGACTGTGCTCAAATACTTGGGTGAGGACTTAGCCAGAGACCCGAGCATTCTGTGCTATGAAATATGGAAGACAACACGGGCCCGGGACGCTTTGAAGGCTGGTGTTACCTATTACCAGGCTTCCTACTTGGAGCCATTCCTCCCGGAACAGCATCTCCCAGACGTGCCCCAGCGTTTGCACAGCTTTAGACCCTTCGGAGGGGTCTCTGATCTCATATGGCAACTCCCCAGTCCCTAGAAGCAGATCTTTCCCCAAGAGTGGGACCTAGACAGGAAGGCAGAGCCCTTCTCTCTAAGCCGCCCTGTCCGGGGTGCGCAGCCAGCGAGTGACCTCAGCCTTTGGCCAACCCCCTCACAGGCACCACCCTGGTGGTCTCTCCTTGTTATCCTATCCCAACCCCTGGTGGAGCTTTGCTCACTTATCTAAGGCAGCCTTTTATCCCTTGGCTATCTCCAGGAGCTCCACCCCCTCCCTCCTACCCCAGGCCACTCCCTCTTTGCAGGAATGTTTCTCTTATCTGTTTGCCTGTCAAGGCAGCTGGCAGCTTTATTCAGGATCTAAAAACTGTAATCTTGAGCAAAGCGGCTATGAGTAGGGATTAGGATCCCCTTGCTAAGGAGAGGAGGGGTGGTTTCTGTGAGAGTCAGCTCCCTAAAAACGACCAATGGGCAGCCTGGACCATAAAAGCAGGGCAGCCTGGCCTTGGTGAATGTCTCCGTTGTTTTGTTTTGTTTTTTAAGCAGAATGGGTATCCTGATGGACCCACCCGGGTTAAGTGAGCTGCAAAATATACATTCCCAGAGCTGAGTGAGTTGACCTGCCGTATGGGGTTATTTCGTATTGTTCACTTACGTACTGGAGAATGTCTGTCAAATACAATGGATTCTGTTGTAGCACAGTTGACATTAAGCTGTTCTGACAGTAAGGAGGCAAGGGGTTCAGCAGCTTCTAAAGCAGAAACCCTGGTTGGGGCTAACACAACCGTTTCATGAGCTTTGAGAAGGGTGCACCCGCTGTCAACTGGGTCTCGCCGTGTCTTCCTGGTTATTTCACAGCTGGGCAGTTGCACAGCAGCGAGCTGGGATGCCAACTTAGGACGCAGTCACACACAGAGAACTGAAATGTACCCTGCCCGCAAGAAACTCAGAAGCGTAGAACTGAACTCAGGGGTTCGTTCAGAAGATATTCACCGAGTGCATCACTGGTCTCTGTCCCGGAAGAGCTCAAGGCACAGCGAGGAAGGCAGTGCAAGCGAATAGGACAACGCCTTCACAAGGCTGACTCGTGCCCGTCAGTCACCATTTATTTCTAGTCTCTAGGTTTCCTGAAGATGAACTGACCTGAATAGAAATAAAATTCTGTGGTGATATGACACACGGTCTTTTGGGAGCACCAAAGGGTAATCTGGTCAGAAAATAAAATCATCATGAAAATCACAGTAGTTTGTTTTTATAACTGGTATATTTTTTAATTGAAATAATAAAAGTAACACTCGCTTACTGTAAAAAAATCACAATCCCATCATTTTTTGTGTGGGCGGTGATAATTGGCATAATTGAATATTTATGAAAAGGGACAAAGTCCATAGATTTGTTAGCCTGTCTTGAGGTTGACAATACCAACTCTACCAGCTCGAGGCCGCCCTCCCTTTGTTTACTGTTTTGTTCCTGAATAAAGAGAATAATCATCATCAGTAGTAGATTATACCTAAACCCTGCTTGTTCTTCATTTAAGTTGTATCCTTGGAGCTAATTGGGAAAAAGGGGTTTGCCCAAGAGCAGTGGCCTTTGTTTTGTTTTATTTAAGCTTTTAGTCATAACAAGAGTTCATGGATTCCGAGTCAACAGA
>VMDR010035083.1:0-10869 GCA_007922815.1 Macrotus californicus | reverse complement strand
TCTAGCAAAGAATTTGTATCCCAACTATATGAAGAATAATCAAAATTTAGACTAGGAAAACATACAAACCAAACAAAAAATGGTCAAAAAATTTGAATAGATACTTCACCAAAGTGAATATGTATAAAGGAGAAATAGGCCCATGAAAATATATTCAGCATCATTAGCCGTTAGGGAAATGCTAACTTGAAAACAAGGTATTTAGATTTAAATGCTGCACCACATCAAAATTCCACTTATAGAGAAAATCATTGTTGTCAACAAGAACCGAGATATTAAACATGGGCATTCAGAAGAGTTGTTCATTGAATGGAGACAAACTTGAAGCTGGTCACTCTGAGAGGGGACCAGTGCTGGCAGCATCTTTGACCCTGGAGCGCAGAGCCCAGAAAGTCAGACTGAGCCCCACCAAAATGCCTAGCAGCCAGGAGTATGCCTCAGAGCATGAGGTCTGAGTACCAGCTAAGGGGCTTTCCAACAAAAATGGATTTTATTATAAAATGTTAGCTGAGTGGGAGGCAGCAATCACCCACACAATTAATTCTCCTACCTGATCATTTTAAAGGAGAGAGGAAAAAAAAAGGTTTCACTTTCTTAATTGTAGTATAGGCTGAAAACTTTCTTACTAGGAAAAATAAAATTCACTCTCTTCTTTCCATTTTTTTAAATCTAAATGAAATTGATTCCATACATTTATTAAATCCTAAAGGGAACTTTTATGGTTAAATACTTCCTGCAATTGAATGTTTTCTTTAATAATTCACATTTACTATAACTCATTTGGAGAGTGACCACATAGTTTGACAAGAAGCCCTGGCTTGCATGTGCTGGCTGCTGAATTATAATGTTTCTGAATATGCCTCACACAAAACCTTCCAGTTCCTTTTCAAGGCAATTAAATTATTCCTAATGCACATAAAGAGTGATTGACAGCAAATTAAAGCAACAATGACATGTATTCCATTATTTTAATTTTACTTGGGGTTTGAGGACTTTCTTGCTAAGAAAATAAAGCTAGGTTTTAGAATCATAGAGCTATACATGTGACTTGTATGACTTTGGGCAAGTTACCTAATTTAAGTGGACTTCAATTTCACTATCTTCAAGTATTTCACAGCATAGGGCAAAATGGGCTTGAATAATAGCCTCCCCTCAAATATTCACGTCCTAATCTGTGGGATCTGTGAATGTTACTTTATTTGGCAAAAAGAAAAAGAAAACAAAAAGACTTTGCAAGTGTGATTAAATTAAGGGTTTTGAGGTAAGGAGCTTACCCTGGATTATTGGGTTGGACCCTAAATGCTATCACATCTCCTTATAAGAGGAAAGCAGAGAGAGAGAGACTATAACACAGAAGAGGAGGCAACAGTGCAAACACAGAAGCAGAGATTAGAGTGATGCAGCCACAAGCCAAAGAATCCTGGCAGCTGCCAGACACTGGAAGAGGTGAGACAAATTCTCCCTGGAACCTTTGGAGGGTGAGAGGCCCTGCTGACACCTTCCTTTCAGTGTAGTGGTACTGATTTCAGACTCCATGCCTCCAGAACTGTAAGAGAATACATTTCTGGTTTAAGCCACCAAGTTTGCACTAATTAGTTACGGAAGCCACAAAAATCTAATTTACACATACATAAGTATATAATATACAAAGTGTTACCGGTTTAGATCATCCAGGGCCAAGTGTGGGGGCCCAGCACCTGGGAAAACCCTCTGCCCTTCCAAGGGCCCTTTCTCCATTCAGCGTCACTGTGCCAACAATGAAACTGAAGCTGAGTGTTCAGCAGCATGAACTTTTATTCAATGGCCAGAGAACTGAGAAGTGGGAGGCAGACTCCCAGATCAACTGCCCACTCTAGAGAAGTCTGGGTGGAACGCTATGGAGACAACATGAGGGGGAGACATGTGTATCAGTTTTCAGGAATGGGCTGGTCTCTTCCCAGTATTGGGGCGCCACCATTTCCTTCCCTGTATGGTCCTGGTTGGATCTGTCATGGCACAAGCAGGTGTGTCAGGCAGCATACTGATGTGTTATAACCAGGGTGAGATGAGGTCCGGGGTCTCCTGGAGGCCAGATCCAGCACCTTCTTGGGTCAGACTGACTCTGGCTGGTTCTTATTCTAGTCTTCTTCCTTCTCTGGTTTTTCCCATCACTGAAATGGAAACATAAGTACCCAAGGTTTCAACAGCCAGGGTCCTATGGCCATGGTGACAAAATCCTCCCTCTCATTATTTATTGCTCCTTATTCTTGAGGGGCTCTAAAGGGCCAAAGTCAGTCTTCTGTAATTCCTTCCTGCTGGAGTGGAGCACTGGTGGGGGTTGGAAGGGGAGCAGAAACTTTCCCTAGCCATCTTTAAGTAAGTCTGATTGTCACCCGGCTGTCCTAACTGTTTGTAATCCTGGGTAATTACCATCTGGAGTTTAGTTGTTTCTAAGATTCATCTTACAAATTTTGTAATGCAATCTGACAAACATGGTCCCAAGATGAAGAGGAGGGTTCCTATTGTGACTACTGAAATAAATGGGCTTAAAAGTGGGCCCGGCCATCCAACCCAAATTTGGAATATTTTGTTTAGGATAGGGGTCCATGGCCAGGGTTTTGTGTTTTCTAAAATGGCTATATTTTTCTTTAGAACTTCTAGACTCTCTTCTACTTGTTTTCATATGTTTACATAAAAGCAACATTCTTTCCCTAATATAGCATGGCACCTGTTCCTCCTACTTCTGCAGTTAACACCTCTAGTGCCCTGAGATTCTGGAATACTACCTCCACCAAGGAGTTGAGAGCTGTGTGCTGTGCTTCTGGAGCCAGGAGGGTAGCTTCCATGACTCTTGAATCAGGATAGTGATGTTTCTAATTGACCTTTCTAGGTCACTTATCCCTGTACTTTATAGGGTTGCTGGTGCTTGGGATTCTGAATTCTAAACACTGGGCCCAAGACTCCTTTTCTCTCTATTTTTTTTAATGCTATGGACAAAAAGAAGCCAAGACTGGGCATTTTTTCCTGAGAACCCTAGATGGGTTAAGTTATATACTTGAGACACTATCCTAATGATGGTCAGGTTCCTTGCCATCATCTGAGTAGGGTGAGGATAAAATAGGTAGTGCATAGCCAGAAGCAAAATGGCCCATCCCATACTCATTGAACTGAGACTTTCCCTCTTCAGTGTACTATCTTCACTTTTGTCTTACAGGAAGACTTGCCCCCGAGATATATTAATAACTCTGTTTTCTAGGTAAATTTAAACTCCTAATTTGTACAGTAAGCCTCTTACCAGTAGATGGATCAAACATTTCAGGATACAGGGAAAACAGTGGGACAAGGTCTTTCTATCTGGGTCATATTCTAATCACTCAAGGAAGGGTCTATATTTTGATTTCTCTTCTATTCCCACTATTTTGTATTTACCCTTGGTCATACTGCCCTGTAAAGTATTCAAGACTGTGTAGGTGGCCTCTGTGTTGAGTAGGAGGTCAACTTTTTTATCTCCTACTACCAAGGTCAGCCAAGGCTCCTCAGGGGTAACTCTCAGGGACTTGAGAGGAGCTCCTTGGCCCCTTCAGTCTTTTCCTCCTATTTGTGCCACCTGCAGGGATGGGCATGGCTGTAGTGGTCCATTTGGTCTTCTTAGGAAACATCTGGAGCAGTCCCCTTTCCAATGAACCTCCTCTTTGCATATGGCACACTGGTTAAGCTCAAGTCTCTAGGGCTATTGGGGTGACCCTGTCTGGGGATTTGAGTGACTCACTGGTGTTGTAGAGCCCCATAGGGATCGGCTTCATAATTTCTGGGAATTTGGTTGACCCTGGACTGCCAAAGCCAATATTTTGGCTGTTCTCTTGGCCCTCCTATCCTTCTTGGCTTCCACCGTGAGGCCTCTGTTGTTGAACACTCGGAAGGCCAGTTCCACCAATCTGGAGGTCAGGGTGGTAGGTTCTATTGCTAATTTTCGTCGTTTTCTCCTAATGTCTGGAGCACATTGTGATATAAAATGGGACTGAACTACTGCATTTCCTTGTATAGACTCTGGATCTCAATTGCTATTAATGTGTGGGCATTCCTTAAATCTTTCTGAGAAAGCAGAGGGATTCTCCTTAGGTTCCTGGGTGATTTCTTGGCTCTTATTTCAATTAACAGGTTTCCTGCTGCTGCCTGTATTCCCTTAAGGATCATATTTCTAAGATGGCTAAATCGAACTTCTCCTACATTATCCCTAAAGTCCCAAGTAGGATCCATCTCAGGGATAGCTTATGCTCTTGGTTGGTAGATTTGATGACCAGCATTATACCTATTAGTTTTTCTACTTCTTCTCCAGCTTTTGTAAGGACTAGGGCTTTCTCTTCCTGTTAGTAGGACCTTTACAAGGGTCTGGATACCTGCCAAGTGGGGTAGTGGGCCTGGAATATTTCCCTAACCAGGTTAAGGGAGCCCTCTGAGTCTTTTCTTATTCTTTTAGAATGTGCCTTCCAATTACACAGGTCTGACAAGGCAAAGGGCACATTAGGCTCTCTCTTTCTCCACTGGGAACTTCAGTGCGAGGACAACATTTCTGCTCCCCAGGGTGGTAACTTGTGGAACTACTGGCCAGGTACTGGCCAGGCTGGGGCCTGGGTGTGGATGAGGTATAGGACAGGGTCAGGGGGAGGAGGGTTTTTGGTGGGGGTGGGTGAGGGAAGAGGCGAGGAGGTTGAAAGCTTATCAGAAGAAGATGCAGTGTCCTACCCAGGAGAAGGTTGGACCAGCTGTTACCTAATGGACTAGGTGGCATTGGGGGTAAACTTGGCCTTGGGGTAGGGAGGAAGACAAGGGGGTCTTCTGATCTCAAATTTAGAATTGAGAAAACTGATTTGGATTTCTGGGGTCCCTCTTCAGTAGTTGGGAGCCTACTTTTTTTATAATCTCTTATTCTGGCACAAGGCCATAAAAAATTGAACATTAAGGGATTTCATCCCATGTCTTCAGCCCTTGACATAATAAATCCTATTGGATAATTGTGTTATAATTAAGAAACCCATTTACCAGCCATGGTTTTTCATCCTCCAGTTTATATTGAGGCAGAGTGGTATTACAAAGGAAAATAGGGTGCTTTTAGTTAAGGTATAATACACAAATGACTTCCAATTTTGTAATAAGCACCCCAAGGGTGATTTCTCTGGATCACGTTCTCATTCCCCAGACCCTTGAAGTTTTATCTCTTACTTGCTTCCAACTTCCCAGGGGGAATTCTTTACAGTAAGTAGATACACATATTCCACAAAGTGAGGCACAGATCAGATTGTTTATCTTTTCCCTTTAGTAGTTTACCCAGTCCTCCACCAGGTGGGAGGTAAGGAGATACTTTCTGATAGGGCTCGGGGCAATAAGTCCCTATTCCAATTTGCAGGGACTCTTTCCCAGTCTAGTGGGGTGGTATTGGGGTATACTAAGATTAAGCTTCTCTTGTCTAAGAGACAAGCTTTCAGACCAGGGAGGGAATGGGTGTGGGGTTAACAGTCAGGATAAAAGAAGCCCGAAAGCTTTCAGCAGCCATGAGAGAGGCGTATTCCAAAAGAGCCAGGACTGGGGGATCCTTAAGACCCTCAGGGCTAACTTCCTTAAGGTTTATCCAATCTTGAATAGTCTCTGGTACAAGGGCCCAGGGTCTCCTACTTGACACAGAGTCTCCCTCCACCTGTATCTATGAATATTTGCTATACAATCTGCACTTTCTTGGTACACGGGACGATGCTCCAACCAACTGAGCCACCTGGCCAGGGCAAAAGCCAAACTCTTGAATGAATCCCTGAAAGTGACCAAGGGGTCAGCAGGTGAGAGCAAGGAGAAAAGAAGAGGGTGGCACAGCCAATTAGCATCAAAAGAGATGCTGTCAAGGGAAGTGGAATCACCATCCAGGAGGAGCTGTGATGAATGGTGAAGACCCAAGCCTCACTTTAGCTCCCAATCTGGCGAGGTATGGAAGAATGAGTGGAAAGCCACCTTTGGAAAGAGTGTCAAGGAGAACAGGGTTCTGGAGGGACACCCTGTCTTCTTTAAGACAAGGATGTGTGGGAACATCAGTGAAGACAGTGGTGATGTAAAGGAGCTTGTTAGTCAGGAGAAATAATGCTTATTTTTTTCCTAGATGATAAAATTAAAAGTAATATTTGATCACAGTGCTTATGGTTTGTGAGAGAGCAGAAAGGTAAGAGGTTGGCTAGAGGAGGGAGGGAGAGAGGGAACACAGAGAATGGGGAAAGAGACCCATAGGGGGCTAGAGGGAACTAGTGGGCAGGTTGGACACAAGAGTCCTCTGGATGGTAAAGCAGGAGGGCCTCAGGTTCCATGAGATGGGTGGGCCTGGTGGCAGCTTAGGAAGCTCTTTCTTCTTTATATCCAGAGAAATAGACAAAAATGTAAGTGAAAATATCTGATGTCTAAGAGGAGACAGAACCCAAGACCAGGAGGCCTTGTTGGTCCTTTCCAGTGTGTAGCTGAGCTGCTGCATTCATTTACCTAGAACTCTACAAAACGGTCTCCTCAATTCCCCTCGTGACCCTCAGAGGTATCCTCCGAATGAGTAAATCAGTCATATTATTAAGGCCACCCTGTCCCTTTGGGCAGGATGTGCTAAATCATTCATGGCTGCTGAACCTGTTTCTCTGTTTGTTTCTCACGTTGCAGGTTTTTATTTTCTGCATGGGCTTCGCAAATTTGGACCCTGCACCTGTCGTACAATGCAGACAGGGCACTCAGCTTCTTATTGGAGAATTGTATTGCTTCTATCCAAGGCATCACACCGAAGACAAGTTTTCTCTCCACGTTGCTGGGCCAGTGAGCACAGTGACGTGGCCTCCTAGACACTGCACTTTATTCAGGTCTTTCCTGACTCTGTTGCCCCTCAGGGCAAAAAGGGGTGCCTCCTTTTCCCTCGTGGGTATTAGAATCCCTGGCGCCAGGCCCCTGGTTACTTTTACCACTTGGATTTTAATTTTTTTCTTTGCTTGTTCACACTCAGAGATACTCTTCCTTATTAGTTCTTCTACATCTTAAAAGTGTTTCTATATTTTATGTTGTATTTCCATTGTTTATGTTAGAGGAAGGGCCTTCATACCTGTTTGGGTTACTAGTCACCAAAGTGCTGTTGTTCTCAGACATTGCATTTCGACCCTCCTTCCTCGTAGTACCTGGGAGCATACACGGATTTACATTGGAGCATGAGTGGGAGCTGGAGAGGGATAAAGGCCTGTGTTCTAGCCTCAATGAAGTGATTTTTTTTAGCCACTCAAATGAAAGGGTGTTACTATTTGTTGAATGTGAGATAGAGTCAGATCGGTGAACTTAGTTTTGAGGTACGAACATCTCGTATCCGACCATATTGTTTAATAAATGAAGCAGCTTCAAGAATTGCAAAAAGCCAGCCCTGGCCAGGTAGTGCCATTGGTTGAAGTGTCATACTGGACACTAGAAGGTTGTGGGTTTGATCCCTGGGCAGGGCACATACCTAGGCTATGGGTTCGGTCCCTAGTGGGCACACATGAGATGCAACTGATCGATGTTTCTCTCTCACATTGATGATTCCATGTTTCCCTCTCTTTCTCTCTTCTGCACCTTTCTCTCTCTCTAAAAAAATCAATAATGAAAAGTATCCTCGAGTGAGGATTTTAAAAAATCTGATTAAAAAACCAATTGCAAAAAGCCTAGCAATAAATCCTCTAGGTACTGCATTGTTTTAAATTAACGTTTGCAACTGAAGTCAATCACATCTCCTTGGGCTGACCCTAAAATAATTCTTTTCTGAAAATGTCACAGTATCCTGGCACTTAAAAACAATACAGAAGAGTCTAGCTCTTAGTGGCTGTTTGTTTCAATAGGAGCTGAATCAACTGTTTTTAAATGAATACCAAGCTCTTTGTAGGGCCAAGGGTTTTAGTCAGCTGTTTTCTGAATCTCTCAAAGCTCATCTTATGAAATTTTAGTGAGACCTCACAACCCCCTCCCCAGCCTGGACACCCCCTTCGGCCTGCTATTCACCCTCTCTGACCTCAGACAGACAGACAGACAGAGGGGCCTTGCTGACCAGCAAGCTTGGCTTCCTACCTCACCCACCTTGCATGCCAGCCACAGAGGTGTATGGACTGGCACCCACACCGTGTACCGGAAACAACACACACCTCTCAGAGGTCAGTCTCTGTCTGATAGGACTTGAATTCAGAGACGATAGAAGTGGCTGAAGCACAGCAAGCCCTGGAGACCCTCGCTCTGCCTCCTGAAGCGTAGCAAGCATTTAACCACTCCCTCCACTGAAGGAGTGGGCAGGGGAGGACGACAGGAGAGCAGGTGGCCACTCTGACTCCAGGGTGAGCAGGCCCTGAACCAGCATGACAGGGTGGCACCAGGCCAAACCTCATGCCCAGTCCTCTCCAGTGGACACTGAAAAGCTGCTTTCCTGGCCAAGGAGCCTGGCATACCAGCCTGACAACAGGCAATAGGAGACAGGCTGTCATTGACAGAGAACCTGAAAAGGTGCAGCCAATGCCTTCTGATTTCCACAGAAGGCAGGTATATAGATACACCTGTATCTGCCCACCTGTTCTCCTGCCCCCATTAGCTTAGCTAAACCAGAGATCACAGAGAAAACCAGAGGAGGAGAGTGGGCTCCTCTGTGGCAGGTTTCAGCACACAACATGGACAATAATAAATGGACAAGGGGTGATGAAGTAGCCCCTGCCACCTTGGCATCCTGTGTGTCTAATGCTCTAGGCATATAGTCAAAACAGTTGAGAGGTGTGGCCTTTCCTCTGTAATAATCTCTAGACCCCTCTGAAAACTGAGGTCATCTAATAGTTCTTGGGCATTCTAAAGTGTGAAGATCATTTCTGACAATATGCAAGCTACTCACCCTGGAACCAGTTAAATCCAAATGTTTACGACTACATTTCTGCCAGCCATGGGCTGAGTGAGGCAAGGAGCTGTGTCCTTACCTCTGTATTCTGCAGCCTGGAATAAGGTCTGTCAAGTACTGTGTGCTTTGAATTGAGTCTGGAACTCAAATGGGGACCCCATAGAATGTGGGACCCCTATCAGCCACTTCAGGCCCCTCCATTCTGTAGTGGTTCATCCTTGAGCACTGGGAAAAGAGTCTCCTCCTCTCTGCCACAGGTCACCCAGGAATGCTGGAAGGTGAGCTCACTGCACGAACGAGGCCCCTGGCTCTATTGGAAGTATTTATTTATTCAACACACGTGAACAGGACACCTGTGCTAGCCTCGGGCCTCCCATGGCTCTGGAGCAGGTGGCTTGGGGGGGCAAGATGGTTTCAGCAGCCCTGAGCATCTCATCAGCCCACTCACCATAGCAGTCAGGCTTGAACTGAAAGGCTTCTTTGCGCAGAAGCTACAGGCTCTCCTGGGTTCCCAGCACAGCCATCTGGGAGAAGAGCTCTCCCAGCAGAGGTAGAAAGGCATGCCGCCCCTCTATAAGGGCCCACGTCAGCCCCTAGCTCCCTCTGACCAGTACCCCTGCTTCTGGACACTCCAAAAGCCCCTGTGAACTCACGGAGGACCGTCTGTTATCCAGCGATGACACCAGTCCAGATACAAAACAAAAATTCAACTGCATCAAGCTCGTTACAACATTCAGACACATACAAACCCTAAAGTGAATGAGACCCCAGAGGAGGTGGGTTTTGAGTGCAAATAAACTAAAAGCAAGAGAGCAGGTTCTAATTCAGGCTCCACTGATGAGATAGAGCAAGCCCCCAAGCCTCACTGAGCCTCAGAATCCTCCTCTGTGAAATGGAGATAGTGGGAGAAGAAGACAATTTCTGTGTAGAGTTGCCAGTTAAAATACAGGACTCCCAGTTAAACTTGAATTTCAAATAAATTGGAATAATTTTTTAAGTGCATCTCATGCAATATTTTTTTTTTCCTGTGATATTTTCACTTGCTACATTTGGCAACCTTAGAGCTACAGAGGATGAAGTTATCAGTTACAAGGGAGCTAATCTGGGCGATCTTTGTAAATTGCGGTGTAACACTGCACAGGACTTGGGGCAGGTCTTTCCCTCTTGCTTGCCGCTCCTGAAGGCGGGGCTGTGTCCTACCAGACTGTAACTCCACAGTTTCCAACGCCCAGCCCAGCGTGTGGGCACGTGGGAAGCGAACAGCGTGTTGATTTCGGTGTCGCGGTTAAATGATATTTAGTTGGCATTATTCAGCAGTTGATAGGGAAGGTGGCTAAAAAGAAGAATGCAGAGAACCTGTGGCAACCGCAGTCTAGAGGAGCTGCCCCACCCAGGCTGTTCTCTGCTGGCAGCAGAAGCCATCAGCGGGGTCCCTGGGGCTGGAATCAGCAAGAGCAGCAAAATTGAGTCTGGGACTGTCAGAGCAGAGGTGTGGGGGAAATTCGTGAGAATTAGTGATTAAGCAACAATGTGACAATGTTGCTGATGTGACCCTTTCCCCAGATGATACAAATAATTTATGTGCATTTGAAAATTTTAAAAATGCAGGAAAATATTAAGAAGATTGAATTTATTAATAACCTCACAACCCAAAGATAACCACAATTAATATTTCATTCTATATTCATAGTGTTTTTACAAAAATATATTCATATATATCTTAGATATATATACATATTTAGAAAACAAAATCCATATTATACTTTATTTATGATTTTGTATTTAGCTTTTCCAAATTATTTTATTTTGAGTTTTATCTCATGTCCTTAGATAGTCTAATTATTGTCTATAATCAACTTATGTATGGGTCATAATTTCTTATACCAATCCTAAATATTCAAAACTTAAGTTGTTTTCAGTTCCTTGGCATTGTAAATAAAGCTGATATTCAATTGCACAAAACTACACAGATCTCTGATTATTTTCTC
>VMDR010035082.1:0-10875 GCA_007922815.1 Macrotus californicus | reverse complement strand
GAGTGGTGGGGGAAAATTCAAACTGTAATTGAACAACAATAAAGTAATTAAATAAAAAAAGGAAAACAAAGTTCATGAATAGCAATGGCAACCATCAGAAAACAAAAAACAAAAAATGAAGAGACAACTTACTAAATAGGAGAATATATTTGCTAATGATACATCTGATAAGGGTTTAATATCCAAAATGTATAAAAACTTAACCAAAAGAACCCCAAACAATTCAATTAAAAAAAATGGGCAGCGGATCTAAATAGACACTTCTCCAAAAAGGAAATACAGAAGGCCAATAGACATATGAAAAGATACTCAATGTCAGTAATTGTCAGAGACATATAAATTAAAAACACAGTAAGATGTTACCTCACACCTATCACAATGGTTATCATCATTAAATCCACAAATGACAAGTTTTGGCGAGGATGTGGCAAAAAGAGAACCCCAGTGTGCTGTTGGTGGGAGTGCAGATGGGTGCAGCCACTGTGGAAAACATAATGGAGTTTCCTCAAAAGATGAAAAATAGATCATGTCCATAAAAAAGAATGAACTCTTACCATATGTGACAGCATGGATTGACCTAGAGGGTATTATGCTAAGTGAAATAAGTCAGTCAAAGAAAAACCGAAAAACCATATGATTTCACTCATATGTAGAGTCTAAAGAACAATATAAATGAACAATCAAAACTGAAACAGACTCATAGGTACAGAGAGAGAACTGGTGGCCAGAAGGTGTGAAGAAGGTCGGGGCACTGGGTGAAAGGGGTGAAGGGACTAAATAGAGCGTGCACGGCTTGGCTCTAGAATTCTTTACCCTCTTCTGCTTCTCTCTGGACTCTGTTTTAGGCATCTGCACTTTACCTCTTCTGCACCAGTATGATTGATGTGTGGGATTTCAGGTAGCAATAATACTCCATGAAGAGAAGTAGATGCTTATTCATTGCTACATTCTTAGTGCCTAAGAGTGTTTGGCATTTAGTATTCCCTCATAAATACTTATCAAATGAAATGAATGAAAAGGGAAGAAGCAATTTTAAACTTTACCTATTTTATAGAAGAGTGGGAAAAACTGCTATAGAAAATAACTTTGGGGGTGATTAGAGTTTTTTGACCAGTTAAAAAAATACTAGCTGCTTGAGAGCTTGTTCACATATAGCTCAAGTAGCTCCCACAAGTCTTAGCAATCTCGAGGGTCCCCAAATGGCCAGTGATTGGGGGCGAGGGCTTTAGTTCCCCAGAACACCCAGGAATGAAGGGTGTTTCAGTCTCAAACCAGGTTTGGTCAAAATTCACAAAAGCGAATATCCAAATATTTTTAATAACAAAGGAAGGAACGCTGACATGTCAAATTTGTTTGGACTAGTGTATATAGCCCAAGAGGCATGTTTTAGTAGAAGGAACAATTCTTGGCAAATCTTAGGAAGCCAGGAAAGATGGAAAAGCAGTGAACTGTTGGCTTATCTCTTCCTTTTGTGATACCATCATTGGAAATGCAGCTGCAGTAGTCAGAGAAACTCTTGGAGTGGGCGGAGCAAATTCATTGGCATATCCAACAAACCACCCAGCCTTTCTAACGGAATACTATTGCAACGGCACTTAATAGACTTGTTCTCTCTGGTTAGCCTTCCAAGTCTTACAGGGTGTGGGACAGTTTCAGCAAAGAGAAATATTTAGAACTGACTATATAACAGCTTTGGACAGAGGTTTGTTCCTAGGAATTCTAATACCCTCTGCTTCTTAGGAAATATTTAATATGAAATTTTAATCCAAATGTCCACCCAAAAGTCAATTTTTAATATTTTTTCTTCCTTTTGTTTTTGTGGTAGAGGTAAAATATCTGTGCTTATGTGTAATTTTATTTGTGTTATATAGGAAACGTTACCTTAAAAATTAATGAATGATTTGAGAACATTTTGTCTTCAATTGTTCCATGCCAAAATATTACGTTGTGTAAATATTGTATTGTTTCATATGACTTTCATCTTTTTAAAAAGTTTTTTCTCTCCATGGAACTCTGTTCGGTACCAGTATCAGTTCTCCCTACATGGCATCTTTATAATTATTAAATCTGTACAAATTTCTGTGCAAAAAACCTTAGCCTATTTTGTCAACTTGAAACGAGGGCATCATTTTCACCAGAGGACTAGCTGGGCAAGAACATTAATTTTTAACATTTTATGGATCCCGATACTGCAAATTATCACCACTCTTGTTATACATTCTCATAACTCATAATCCATAGTGGCAGTCAGTCTAAACAAAAATTATGGAAATTGGATGTATGTTTATATTCCTGACTATGAAAAGTATGAAATAATTTCCTGTTTTTATAACTTGCTCCTCAATTATTCAAACCTTTAATTATTGGAAGAGGCATTTCTTACAATACCCATCTCATTGTTTGTAAAAAAGTCATCTAGTCAGACATCCAATTTTCTGAAAGAGACTCATTTCTTCTGCTACAACGAAAGCTTTTAAAAATGTGTCTATAGTAGTGTTATGTTTTTATAAGTCAGTTCTTTCTCTTCAAGATCCTCTTCCTTATGTATATTATACATGTCAGGATGAAGCAATGTGTATAGAGATTAGTTGTTAGGATTAAATTCAAAGTTCTACCATGGAGTGAAACGAGCAATGTTTAAGTGAGTGTGTGTTTTTATATTGTATGTAGGTGATGTTATAAATTTTCTCAATTATTAATACTGAACAAATGTTATTTTGAAGGAATGGATAGCAAATTCACCTAGTAGTGTGTGCACACATTTCATGGTTTGTCTTGGGGAAGCTGGAGGGAAGGAGCAACGTATACTTTACAAAGTATCCCTGCTTTAGAGTTTTATCTAAAAATACACAAGGCAACAAGGCTATTGTGACAAAAAAAGAAAGAAGAAGATACATGCATAAGTCTCCCTTTCGTGAAATGCTCCTAAGAGGCCGTTCAGCTAAGTGGCTAGGCCTTTGGGCCCGGGGGCTCATATCTTGGCTCTCCCACCTTAGATGTAGATGATGTTAGGGAACTTCCCTGTGTGTCAGTGTCCTCCGCGTAACATAAGGATAACGTGGTACCCACTTCATAGGCTTATTTTGAGAACTAAATGAAGTAAGGGGAGAAGGAAGTAAAACAGATGTGCAAAGTATTTAGAAGAGTGTCGGTTTTGACAAATGTTAACTTATTGTAAGCTTTAGGCACTAATAGTCTTGAAGATTTTAAAAATCCAGTGAAGATAACAATCAGTAAAATACACAGGGTAAAAGTAGGTGGGAAATTGTGGCAGCTACTGAGAAAGTAAAACGATGTGAATTGGCGGTGGAACATAATTGTAAAGTGAATGTGAAGTAATATGTTGTATCACTGATGAATATTTGACAATATGTTTTTTTAATACACTGTACGTGCATTTTTTTTTATTTAGAATAGGTTTCTCCATTTGGAAGAATACAGTGCTGAATACTGTGGGCAAAAGTCTTGCTCTATTTCAAAAATAATCATTATAATGTAAGTCCATTCGCGGTTTTAAAGTTGTAACAAACGTAGCAACTTAGTACCTCTTTAAAAAAACTACTAACCATTTGCAAATCTTGAAGAACACAGTGTTCATGTTGCTTCACAGATACGTACTTAAGAAACTTAATGCTAAATCTGTTTCAACTTCAAGCCAAGCACTAGTTTTAACTCTCCCCACTTACTGTACTGCAAACTGAACTTTAGTACAGAACGGACATCAAACATTAGAGCAAACACGGTTTTTGAACAAGACTAAAGTATTAAAAGGAAGGAGAGATTTTAGGTAGGGATTTTTTTTTTTTATTTGTAAAGCATATCAGTGTAAGCCAACATGAGCAGTGTGCTCTGGGCTAGAACACCTTTGTGCTCTGCTCTGCAATTATAATTCTTTAGTTTTACAAACAGGTTTATTAGAGTATAATTTATATACTTCTGAGCTCACACACTGTAAATGTACAGTGCAGTGACTTCTAGCAAATGCAGACTTGTGTCACCATCACCACAGTCCGGTTTTAGAACATTTCTGTCATCACCCCCCGCCAAAAAAAAAAAACGTTTTCTCATGCTCATTTTCAGTTAATCCCTGCTCTGGCTTCTGCCCCTGGAAAACCACTAATCTGCTTTCTGTCTGTATAGGCTTAAATCTTATGAACATTCCACATGGATGGAACCTCGTAATATGGTTTCCATCACTTTCCATAATGTTTTTGCAGTTTTTACATGTGCTGATATGTTTTGGTAGTTTATTCCTTTGTACTGCTGAATAGCATCCCATTGTATGGGTATATCATCACATCTTTTATTCATTCTCTACTTGATGGACTTTTGTACTGTTTGCAGGGTTTTTGTTGTTGTTTTGGCCATTATGAATAGTGTTTCAGGGACACATGTTTTAATTTCTCTCGGGTATAATCCTAATTGCTGGGCTGTATAAGTGTATGTTTAACACTTTTGGAACCACCACACTCTTTTCCAAAGTGGGTGTATAATTTTACATTCTACCAGCAATGTTCCAGTTTCTGTACATCTCTGTCTCCACTTATTACCATCTATCCTCTTGATTGTAGCCATTTTAGTGGGTGTGTAGTGGTATCTTACTGTAGTTCTAATTTGAATTTGTCTAATGATATTGAGCATATTTTCATGTGCTTTTTATCAAGTGCCAACAAAGTAGGGTTTTATTGTTTGAATGACCATATTTTCAAATTCAGTTCTATTGGTCTTCAAGTTTTTTTATAACCAGTTATTATTCTGAAATGCTCTCTACCATACTAGAAATGTTTAATTGCTGTAAGATATTTAATACAAAGTCATTATATTTGGTGGGGGTGGGGTGAGGAACTAAGAGATAAAACAGAATTTGCAATGTATAACAACTTACTAAGATCTAATCAGAGAAATAAAGGTAACAATTTGCAGTCCATTTATGCAAGGTCAGGGAAGTCATATGTTGTTAAGTCATAGCATTCAAAATTATATTTGGTGAGATACACTATTTTTCTTAAAAGATGTGATTAATTCCTAGCACAAATACTTTCTTAAGAGTATGCACTTGTCTTTATAAGACAAGAAGGGGAAATATTATTCTCAGTGTCAATGAATCAAATTAATGCCATAATTACTTATTTTGCTGCCCAACTACTTCTATGATACTCCAAACAATAAGAAATCTTCCAACACAGGTAATTCAGCTAAAAATGAGAAAACTTTTTTTAAGATAGAGAGTTACATCTTTCCCTGTCAGTTTTCAAGTTTCCATATAACTCCAGGATTTTACAAGAGACTGAGAAATTTTTAAAAACTGAGTGTCTGAAAGGCCCAACAGGAAGGAGAAGGGAGGGGAGCAGCTGAGTCTCAGCCCTATATGGCTCCACTTGGGTAAGACAATATAGTCAGCAATAGCATTTCAGTCACTATTAAGGCCCAGCTACATCAGGATGAGGCATTCTCCAGTTAAAACCAGGGACCAGAGGTAGCAGAACTCTGCCAGATGTGGAAGGTATGGGATATACCCAGAAATCCAGAAAGGCTACCTATTGGTTGCCAGGACATGGCACCCATCTGGCTCTAGGTCCCTTTGCCAAAATCATCTTTCAGAAAGCCAATTTCTTAAAAGATCAATTTGTCATGTGAATTTTTGATCACATTTACCATATATAAAAACCTCATGCAAGAAAAATAATCTTCTTGAATATATTCAATTAACATATTTTACAATTTAGTAAATGCTGAGGTTCATAAGGTTCATTAAGTTCACTAGTAGGTTCATAAAAAGAGTATTCATATTTAATATATTCAAGAAGAATATATTCTTGATACTATTTGGGTAAAACATATTCTTAAATATATCCTCAATAAGAATATTTCCAAGCTCATTTAATACATTTTAAAAATGTTTCCTAAAACAAATTGTTGCTATGTTGATACCTTTATTAAATTCAGTGAATTAATAATTTCGAAAATTGCCCCTTCAGGAAACTGATGGTTGGTGAATTGCTCTGTCTTCTATGTGGCCTCTCTAACTGGGTGGCAGGATTAGCACTAAAATGGGGATGTTAAGATCTAGAAAGAGTAGAACAAGTAGTTTAGATCATAGTGAGGGCAACCCAGGACACTGTCTGTGCCCGGTAGCTGGTGCCAGCCTGCAGAGAAAGAGATGCTATAATAAGCCTGAATGAATGGAGACATTGGACCTGAGGCTACTTATTTATAGCTGACTAAAACCCAATTGCTCTGAAAATAAATAGTGCGGCTGGATCTGCAGAACATGAAATTAGTTGACTCAGCTGTAAGAGAACTGGGGAAAGCAGAAACTCTGAAAACGGGCACGTGACTGAAGCAGGCCACCTTTACACCATCTCAGACCACACGCTATCACCTCTGCTTCTAAGTCATGGGTGGCTCCCAGATAGGAGACAATTCCAATAGGGTTTGGCTGAGGCTGAGAGTACCTGCTTTTATACAGATTTCTTTTCTTAAAAAGAAGTGGCGTTTCCAATTTTTTTTTCAGTCCATGGCAGTGAATATGGAGTACAGCACTGGGCACCCTGAAGGGTTGAAAACTGCTTGTTGATCAGGTATAGTTATCTGTGGACTCTGGAAAACTCTTGTCCATTCATTTAGGCTTTTCTCATGACCAAGTTCTAATCAATACTTTGTGTAGCAAATTCCCCAGTACTCAGTGTCCTGTAATCCACAGGCACATGCTTGAGAAACAGAGGTCCTACAGCTACCCCTGATCACTAGGGAAGAAAGAAAATAAGCATATAATAAGAAATACCAACTGAGGCAATTATATAGGATAGGCCATGGAAGCCTAAAAGTTGGGTTTATGTAACTGGCATAGAGAAAACCCTAATACTCTGGAGAGAAAAGCTTTATGAAGTCAAATTCTGGGGCAGTGCAATGTATGACAGAATTAGAGACCATCATATCTTAAGGGTGGAAAAGACCTAAGGGTTACTTGTTCCAAACTTACTGTTTCTCTTGAATCTTTCATTTTTCAGATGAGAAAACAAAGGCAAAGAGCCTGACCAGTGAGTGTCACATGATGAGTCCCAGAGCCAGAGCTAGAGTCCAAATTCTGCCCAACAGCAAGAAAATCACCCAAGGTTCTAGGGACTTAATTTCTTCTGTCTGTCAGGGTAGAGCTAACCTACTTTAATGGTTGGAATGCCATCATCGAAATGACTACTCTTTTTAGCTCTAGGGTCATTATAGAGTAGATGGAGTACTTCTGCACAGAAGAAGGGTGGTATATATGTCATTTCTGACTCTTCTTCACCTTCTCTTCTACCAACTTCTCTTATGGGCTTCCCCCAAATACACATGTATATAACCTACAACCTCAAGTGTATCTTATTGGCTTTGTTAGTATGGTTGTATGCATGCCTGTGTTTTGAGAAAAAGTATATCTTAAAGGATATAAGTGTGTTTCTCAAAGGGTGTAAATATATAGCACATATCTGAGCTTATGGGTTGTATATGAGTCAGTCTGTGTCTGGAGATTTGGGGTTTAGATGTTGTTAGGTAGAGAAGTTATTTACTGAAAAGAAACTTGAAGTATTCTTGCTATAGGGCAGGGCAAGTTTGATGACTTTGGAGGTTATTCCAGTCCCTGGGGACCTTGGGGAGATGGAAAATCCAGAGTAGGCATCAATGTTTTAGGTACTAATGGTGAGTACCAAGAAACTTAAAACTCAGAAGAGGAACTCTTACTATAAGTATGACATGCTTGGGTATTAACTCATAAAATTTCAATAAATCAGCTATTTGTCCTCTGTAAAATTTTGACAAACCCATTATTGCCCTCTCTCAATGACTGCCTAGTCCTCTCATAGCTACTGGGTTGAGTGAGCAGGGCAAGAAGAGAGGTAAAAGAGAACCCAGGAGTCAGACACTCTGGGTAGAACCTTGACCAGACAGCTGACCAGCTGTGTGACTTTAGGGCAGCTCCTTTCCTTGTTCGTGGCCCATCAAGCCTTCACATGGACTATGCCCTTAGGAACTGGTTGAGGGACAGACATAAATCTAAAGTTCTCCAATGCAGTAACTTTCACAAACTTCTGTAACTTTCTGACTTTTTGGTGCAAATGAGGAGGAATGACTAATGGCTCTTAACAAATATTAGTTGAATGAATACATGAATAAATACATATTTAATGAATAATATTTGAAAGATGCTTCATAGTTTTAGTTTGTTTCACTTTAATGCCCTGTGAGGTGAATATTTTTATTCGCTCTCAGTTGAGGAAACTGAGGGTCAAAAAGAGGTCAAACAATAGTCATAGATCAGTAGAAAGTGCCAGCTGTGGAGCATCTGGCTCTGCCTCCAGGGACCCACAGTTACAACTTACACAGCTGCAAAGAGGTAGACACTGTGTCTGGAGACCCAAGAACACCTGTCTGCCCTTGTTTGCAACCACACAGACCCAACCTGACCAGTTCCCACCAAAAAGATTCAGACCAGACCTCAAGGAAATCCTGACGGGAGGGAGGATGGGGTGCTGTTTCAGGTTGGGACTGCTGATCACAGGAAGAGGGCTTTTTGTTCAGACATTTAAAAAGAGATCAAAATTCCACAGCTGAGCCTGTATTCATCTCCCTGAGTGCACAGGGAGGTGCTTTGTAGTGTAAACCAGCTCCTTAAGGCAGCATTCATGGCATTTTAGGAGAGACCATCGATCACCCTTTGAGTCCACCTATGGCTCGCCTTAGAGAAACTGCATTCTATATGGGAAAGAAATCCCTGTGAAGGATATTGCTGAAGAAATCACAGGACTAGGAACAAAAGAGGAGACACAGCCAATGCACTTTTAATCCTCATGAAGCTGACACTAAGATTTGTCACCTAAAATATTGATTTATAATTGTTCTTGCAAAGGCAATTTTATAATTAAGTTAGGAATGTCTGAATAGTAAATATTTAATTTTATAGTTAATTGATTAATTATTTTATTTTTAGAGATAGGGCAAGGAGGGAAAAAGAAAAGGAGAAAAACATCAAGGTGAGAGAGAAGTACCAATAGGTTGCCTCTCACATGAACCCTGAACAGGGACCAAACCTGCAAACCAGGCATGTGCTCTGACTGCGAATCAAACTGGCGACCTTTCACTTTGCGACTTGATGCCCAACGAGGCCACACTGGTCAGGGTGAGAGTCAATATTTTAAAAATATTATAACAATTTATATATTTTCCTCCTGTTCATCTGGGATAAATTTAATTTTTTCTTTTGCAAGAAGGGTGGAAATGTACTTTTCTTTCTCCCTTTAAAAGAAATACCCAAGAGAACCCCAGGTTTATGCATATTCAGAACCTTAGCACCAAAATGCTACATTTTTAAAAGTATAACTGAATGTATATAAACAATACCTATCACTGCAATTTTTGAACCAAAATTTTATACACAAATGAAATATGCTAAGTCCCTGGACTCCCTATACCTCCCGGTGCTGGAGCGTGCTCTCCTCCCCGACCCCTTCTGTAGGGCAAACTGCTATAGACACATAGTATGTCTTTGTTGTTTCACTTTACTCTTACTCATTAATTGTGTAAAAACAGTAAGCAGCATTCACATTGGAACTATATTTGCCAGTTGCAACTGTAGGTTGGCTATGAATTTAAGAATTTGGCAAAAATCAGTAAAAGCCTTCTGTGAGAATTAAGTGGCTATATGGAATTTACAATAAAAAGTCATGCCTATTTTAATATTATTTGTACGTTGTGTGCTACATATGTTTTATATCAGTAACATTTATAATCAAGTTATGTAGTTTTATATACCTACATAAAATTCTAGGTATATATGCACACCAGCGGACTATTAATCTCATTTCATTGCACTTGTTTCTCAAAGCAAAGGAAAACACCTTCCATGACTGTCTAGAGGGAAGCTTAGATTAAGCAATATATGTAAAGTTCTTTATACATGGTTAACTGCTACACGGATGACAGTTATGGTAATAATTAAAGCACCTTCTTCCTTCTGATTCAGACATTTTCAAAGGCTTTAAAAGGAAAGGATCTTTACTTTTTGGAATAAAGACTCATTGGGAAGGTAAGTTGCTTTGTGGCCCTAGTAGAGCTGTGTCAATTTCATCAATCTCTCATATTTTCTTGCTTATTTGTATGGCCTTTGATCCTAACCTAAAAAATAGACCATTTAGAATGGTTATTTCTATTTGTATCTTAATCGAAACCATTATGTTTTCCAAATATATTCAGCTGAGAATGGAAAGCTTTGAGTGTAATTTTTTTAAAAAAGAAAAGGCAACATTGAAACATCATGGGGAAATGAAGTAAGCAGATTATAATTACTAAAATTGAAATTTGGCTGGAATGACAAGTTCAAAAGCCTGACTATTTCCGTATATGCTTTTGGGTCTTAAATAATTAAAAGTGGCCATTACTCATCAATGTAGGAACTGACTCAGAGGAAGCAATACCATTTGTTCAGTGATGCTCACGGTTATTACCACTTGATTGAGTTGGCAGGCAGAAGAATGGATCAAGTCACCCCTGCTTAGTTTTCACTGTTTATTCAGATTAAAGTATAAAATGATGTGTCATCTCTTTCATAGAGCTTAACGAGACTCCAGTAAAAAATAAAAGGTGGAGGAAGGGATCTAATTATAATTGGGGAAATTTTTCTTATTACTTTACAATTTTGGTTTGTAAATTATAGATTAGTAGTGCTCAATCAAGGTTTCTCATTGGAATCATTGATTTAAAAAGTGTCAAATACTAGAGACAACCAGCTGAGACCCTCCTTTGGTTGGTCTGAAGTGGGGTCTGGATACTGGTATTTCTGCCAAGCACTTCATTGTAATTTTTAAATTCAGAAGGGTTGAGAACAACTGGCTGGATTTA
>VMDR010035081.1:0-10875 GCA_007922815.1 Macrotus californicus | reverse complement strand
CCAAGATTAAAGGTAAGGAGAAAATCTTCAAAGCAGCAAGAGAAAAGGAGACAATTACCTACAAAGGAATTCCCATAGGGCTATCAGCTGATTTCTCAAAAGAAACCTTTCAGGTAAGAACGGGCTGGAAAGAATTATTCAAAATCATAAAAGGCAAGGACCCACATCCAAGATTACTCTATCCAGCAAAGCTATCATTTAGAATGGAAGGTTAGATAAAGTGCTTCCCAGGGTTCTGGCAGGGGGAAATAAAGATAAAGTAAAGTTAAAGGAGTTCATCATCACCAAGCCCTTATTATATGAAATGTAATGACAACAAATACAACTATGAACAACTGAACTTAAAAACAAAAATGAACTAAGCAAACAACTAGAACAGGATCAGAATCACAGAAATGGAGATCATATGGAGGGTTATCAGTGGGGAAAAGTTGGGGAAAGAATGGGAATAAAAATATAGAGAATAAGGAGCATAATTGGTAGGTACAAAATAGACAGGGGGAGGTTAAGAATAGTATAGGAAATGTAGAAGCCAAAGAACTTATATGTATGACCCATGGACATGAAGTAAGAGTTCATGGGAATGTGGGTGGGAGGTGGGGTGCAGGGCAGAAGGGAATAAAGGGGGAAAAATGGGACAACTGTAATAGCATAATTAATAAAACATATTTAAAAAAAGAAGTCAAAGGAATTAAGCCAAAAAAAAATCTACCAAAACCAAGTAAAACTCACAGACAATAGTCTGGTGATTGCCAGAGGAAAGTGGGGTGGGAGTAGTAAATGCTAAAGGGGAGATACATGGTGACAGAAGGGGACTTGACTTGGGTAGTGAACACACAATACAGATAATGTATTATTGAATTGTTCACCAAAACCTGTGTAATTTTATTAACCAATGTCACACTGATAAATTCAATAAAAATTAAAAATAAAATAAATAAAACCCCAATTACTAGTCAGTAAATTTTTTATTTTTCAAAATAAATTGCTAGGTGATGAAATCCCCACTAAAACCCTCCAAAATTGAATAGCTTTCTCTTAGGTGCAATTTTAAAAATCCTCTTTGGAGGATATATTGATTGATTTTAGAGAGACAGGAAGGGAGAAAAAGAGAGAGAGAGAGAAATATTGATGTGAGGGAAAAACGTCGATTGGTTGCCCCTGACACACACCTCAACCAGGGATGGAACTCGTAACCTTGGTATGTACCCTGATGGGGGATCGAACCCACAACTTCTTGGTGTATGGGACAATGCTCCAACCAACTGCCAGAGCTCTTGGGTGCATTTCTATCAAGGAATGTGTGTGCAGTGTTGTGTGGTCAGCTTGAAATCATCAAACAGAACCTACATCTCCCATATTCTTCATTGCCTGATGTTTTTCAGCAAATCTCAGCTCCAGGCCTAACATTTTCTTGAGCTGGGAGAGGCTGTTCAGTCAAAATTTGTTCTTCCTGGCGAAGCTGCATTTTATCTCATTTGTTAAGGGTTTTTTCTATGTTCCTCATAAAAAGTACACGAGGAACTGTTTTTGTGTTCTCCTATTTTCCATTTAAACCCAGCCATACTGAAATCCTAGTTTCTATGTTGTCGTACTGATTACATTTTCAGGTCCTGAATATAGTGGTGATCTGTCTGATTATTTATTTTAAAAGACTTTATTTCTTTCTTTTTAGAGTGAGAGGAAGGGAGGGAGAAAGAAAGGGAGAGACACATCAATGTGTGAGAGAAAAGTTGCCTCTCCCACACCCCCAAATGGGGAAAAGGCCCACAACCCAGGCATGTGCCCTGACTGAGAATCAAACCAGTGACCTTTAGGTTCTCAGGCCAGAACTCAATCCACTGAGCCACAGCCAAGGCCTGTCTTATACTTAGTGTTTAGCAGCATTGATGAAACTGTTCATGGAGCAATGTGCATCATCAGTGGCATTTGCAGATCTCACAATCATGCAGCTTGTACAGACTGCAAATGCTTTGGTCTGAAGGATGTGACCCAAACCTGATTCCCTTGCAACTCTGTAAGATAATTTATTGCTTTTAAATTTATTTTGAGAACAGCTGTAGCTACGATAGCCTCAAGAACATCACAGTGTATTTAGAATGACTTTCAGGTTACATTAATTTCTTCATTTTACCTATAAAGAGATATATAGAAGGGTCTCTGCTCATGTTATATAAGTAAGAAAATGACATCTAATATTAATGAATATGTGGTTTTGTATTTTTAAAATTGAGCCTAAGTTCTCACATACCCTGGATAATTCAAATTAGTGATTGGAGAAAGCCACATGGCATCCAATTTCTTTTATAAAGTCAAATGATTCTTTAGTTGTGTATGTGTGCACCTGTGTTCCTTTTTCAATGAAGACTACTGCCTTGGTATAGAAAGTCAAGAGAGTCAGCAAGAAAACTTTTTATCTTTCCAAATTTTAACCCAATACAAGTGTGATGATAGAGGTATGCTGGCAGTGCCACTGGAGTACAAAGGATATCCTGGAAATCTTCCTCCAGGAAACCTTCCTTAGGTCGGTGGCCTAACCCAAGTTTTGAAGGATTGGTGAGAATTAGCTGGATGCAGATGGTGGGGGATGATCCTGCTGGCTGAGGGAGCAGTATATAGAAAGAAACACAGCAGGAAATATCACATGTAACTGGGGAATTGTATTTGGTCTGCTGGGATCAAAAAGAGAATGTAGGGGGATAGTGACAATGAGCCTAGACCCACAATTGAGCAAAACAATCAAGTTGTTCCCATCACCATCATCATCACCATCAGCATCACCACAATCTCACCCTCATACCTACCCTCGTTGTTACCATCACCCTGTAAGTAACATTAGGCTCAATTAAGAAAGGGGCAGAAAGAAAAATGTTGAAGCAGTCTAATTTGCAGGATTTTGGAGACGTTTGTTGTGGAGTGCTTATGTTTAGATGAGTTGTTGTATTTGACCTGCTCACAGGATGTTCAATATTGACATCAAGAAAGGTTCTGGGCATCCAGGACTGAAACTCAGCAGGAAGGTCCGGGCTGCAGACTCTGGGAGTTGTTAGGATACAGGTGTAACTTCATACCTGAAGACTTTGGTGTTTGCAAAGAAGGTGGGGAAGGGAGTAAAGGAAAAGTGAGCAAACGATACCTTTAAGGGGGTTTGAAAAAAATGTTAATTACTTTTGTGGGAAAGAAAAAAGGGAAAGGAAGAGGAATAAACAGATTAAAGGAGAATCAGAGAAAATGTCAACATCAGAAAACAAAATTTTATTTATTCTTTTTTTCCTATTTATGGAGTGCCTACTGTATAGTCAGTCATGTGTTAGACACTGCAGATACAGAAAGAGTGAATGGCTATAACACACAAGACTGTGTGTGGGGGGGCTTTGTCCCTCAGCGCTCCCCTGGCCGCCATGGATGAGAATAAGTCTACGAAGACATGATCTGCTTGTGGAGAAAAGGATAACCAGTCTCTCGGAGGAGAAAGGTGTCAAGCCTCTCTCTCAATGGACTTTTACTGAGTTTAGCTTGCATAGGGATGAGTATCAAAGAAAGGAGGTATGGTTTACAGATAACATTTCTGGGATGATGGGGGTCCTTTTGAGTCAGGGTCTGGTAGACAGGGTGATGCCAATTGGCTGTAAAACCTTGGGAAACAAACTTATTTTGTGCTTGGACCCTTAACATTTAAATTGAGGACATTCTTACAAAAGCAGGTTTCATAGGACTTTATGCATTCTTTCTTAGGCTTGATCGCCCCCCACTGGGAAATGCTGGTTCCAGCACAGGGCTGCACCCCACCTTCGGCATTGTTTCAGGCCTGAATCAGGTGGGGGAAGCAAGGCAGCCAAGAGATTAGGAGACTTTTTACAGATAGAATGAGGATTCAGGCTATGATAAAGCGGAGGGGTGAGGGCCTTTTGTCCCTCCTCCACAATCCCCTAAATCCTTCCCTGATGACCCCTTTGTGACTGTGCCTGTCTTGGGTTATTCCTCCCTTGAGGAATCTTACCTGTCATTGACTATCCAGCCATCCTCCAGGGGCCAAGCAGGGTGAAGTAAAGGGGGCAGAGGCTGTGCCCCTGGTGGGAGGATAAGGTTTGTCTCCTTAGTGGCCTCTGGTCCCAAGGTCCCCTAGCTGTGGTGCCTTTTTGTCTGTTGATGGATTACAGCTTCTGAAACCAGGCAGGACGGTTCCAAACAAGACTGTGACAGAAATGCAAAATGAGTCCGCCAGAGTCTTGTTTCCAAGGAACTCATAATATATCAGCAGAGAGAGACACATGAGCAACTAACAAAAAATAACATGAAGGAGAATGAAATAAGTGCCACCGTGGGAAAAGACTATTCCTGACTGGAACTGGAGGTTTGTTGGAGAAGTTATCACTTAGGTGGAATGTGGAAGCTTGAGTGGACTGTTTCTCTGAGAAGAGAGGGAAGAGCTTTGTGGGCTGGTGAGAGAGAATGCATTAATATTATCATCTGAATTGCATTCCTCTCTAATTCATATATTAAAGCACTAACACCCAATGTGAGTGTACTTAAAGTTAGGGCCTTTAGGAGACAATCAAGGTTAAAGGAGGTCATAGTGTGAGGGGGTCTAGTCTGATAGATGTCCTTATAAGACTAGGGAGAAACACCTGAGTTCTCTTTCCCTCTGTGTGCATGTGGAAAAAGTTCATGTGAGGACAGAGTCTACCATAGTGTGTTTAGGGAGGATGATCAGCTCCATGAGGCTGGAGTGAGAAAATTAAGTGCATTCTTTGAGTAACTGGATAAACATGAAGGAAATGACCACTTGGTTTTATACCTCTTGGTTTATAAATATTGATCCCATGGGCAAAAGGAGCAGGGACAGAAAAATCCTTAGATTCTTTCAGGCAGCTCAGAGCTACTGATCAAAATAGAATTGTGCCAGAAAGGCAGTCAGGGGAGCCACCCCTTTACAATGAAGATCTGAAAAATTAAGATTGAGGTAAAACATGAAGCATTTCCCACATTCCCTAATAGGCAAGGTTTGTTGCTACATAAACATTAGATATCACATGTTTCATTAAGATATCACGTGTTTCACTATGTGATTTTTGGCTCCTTGGTTAGCTGTATTTGAAAATCAGTTTGAGGGAACATTCAAAGCCCTACCAGGTGGCTGCATTTATTAATCTTGTTACTGTTAGTGAATGAAATGCTCACATAGGCAGCTTTGCTGAACCATTGTGAAAATGCTCCTTTTCTATCTTGTTGAAACTGCTGGCTTTGGCATTGATACATTTGTTGATTAATGATAGTGTGGGCCAAGCCAAAGTCACGTACAATGCAGCCAGCTCTTTCTTGAATAATCAATTCTCATTTAGAAGGAAATGGAAAGTTTTTTCAAATTAAAAACTAAAGGGACAAAACCAAAATGGGTGTGTTCGAGGGTGGGGGATGGGGATGGGTGAGGCTGGGGAGTGGCCATTCTAGGGTGAAAATGGAGACAAATGTACCTGAACAAAAATAAAAAAAAGTGAAGATAAAAAAATAAAAATAAATAAAATATTAAAAAAATAAAAGATCTATATTTTATCTGGTTACAAAACTATTTCTGCTATTAAAAAATTTGAGTTAATATCACTTTGACATGAGAAGCTGAATTTAGAATGATACAGGCTTTGTTAAGAAATCTGTAGACAATAGTCAATAATGCTGTAATAACTATGTACAGTGCCAGATGGGTACTAGATTCATGAGCAGGATCACTTTGTAAGGCACATAAATGTCTAATAACTATGTTGTACACCTGAAACTATTATATGGCAACTATAATTTAAAAATAAAAAAATAAATTAATTTAAAAAAACTAAAGGGAAAATAGCAACAGATGTTTAATTGGTTGCTTTTTTGTCCCTTCTTAATGTGTGAGACGCCTTCATGAAAGGGGTTGGAGTAGACAAATCGAATAAAAACTGCCACTTAACTATCCTCTGCTCTCACCCTTATCATGATATTCATTCCTCATTTTCTTTTCAATATAGTCTCTATTTGCTATACTTTCTCAGTGTCTGATGACAGACCTGGAGTAACTGACCCCATATATTTTTCATTGGTTGGAAAGATAGATCTGAGTGAATTTTAAACCTACTCATCACACAGGAAATGTGGAAAGCTAAGCTTGGTTCAGCCTTGAGAAGTTCAAAGGCTTGTCTCTTCTATTCTAGGTCTTCTAAGAACCTCTAGGTTCACTTGCTGAGACCAGGGTCTATCATGAATACACAAGCATTCCAGGCACCTGCCATGCAGCTCATTTCGGTAGTGTTCATGGAGACTGGCACAAGTTCCCTCCCTGTTTCTACTCTCCATTTCTAATCTATCCCAGGCTCTGAAACCCTATGATTTGGGGGATGATTTGAGGCTTGCCTTCTGGCTTTGTGCCACAATGGCTACTAGTAAGGGGACACACACTGATCTGCTGTAGCTCTGGAAGGGCATGAGTGGAGGATTAAACACTTTAGCCCAGGGGTGTCAAACTCATTTTCACCAGGGCCACATCAGCCTCGTGGTGGCCTTCAAAGGGCCGAATGGAATTTTAGGACTGTATAAATGTAACTACTCCTTAACAGTTAAGTGAGAGGTTCGTGCTGCTGCCAGGTACAAATACGGTGCCAGGCCAGATAAAACAAAATGGAGGGCCAGATTCGGCCTGTGGGCCTTGTGTTTGCCACCTGTGTTCTAAAGGCACTGACTGAATAGGGTCACATATGTAGAGTGTTTATTTTTATTTTTTAAAAATTTTATTTTTAGAGGGAGAGGAAAGGAGGGAGAGAGGGAGAAAGAGAGGGAGAGAAACATCAATGTGGGGTTGCCTCTCGCGTGCCTCCTACTGGGGACCTGGCCTGCAACCCAGGCACGTGCTCAGACTGGGAATCGAACTGGTGACCCTTTGGTTCTCAGGCCAGTGCTCAATCCACTGAGCCACACCAGCTGGGGCCTGTACAGTGTTTATTATAGAATTTGGCACTAAGTAATTCCATAGACTTCAGTAAACATAAATTCCTTGCCACCTTTCTACCCTTAGCATTTTCAGATGTGAGAAGAAGATGATGGTACAGGAGAGTTGAGAATTATGGGCTGTTTGCTGGATGGAATCATAATTAAGAAGGGAGATTTGGAGTGTGGAGTGGAGTGAACATTTTTTCTAGTGTCTGGTAATCCTTTCTCCTAGGCATAGCTGCTGAGGTTGGAAAACATGAGTTCAAATCCAGAGTCACTAGCTGTGTGACCTTGAGAAAATTATTTAATGCCTCTGTGCCTCCTCTGTAAAATGGAGATAATAATATCACCTAATTAAGAATTGTTGAAAGGAATAAAAGACATGACTTGTAAAGTACCTAGAAGCATCCTGGTGATTAACATCTGCTCAGTAAAATTAGCTATTACTTCTGTTGTGGTTATTTTCTTGTTATACACAAAAAGTGCTTGGAATGTAGTAATGTTAGTTTTTATTATTACTATCATTATTATTGTTACCCACATTAGACATTTTCTATAGACATAAATGAAACACACTCAGGGGTACAGTTTCGTGCATTATTAACTTTATTTAAATGGCACATGCATTTATTCTTATGCAGTTACTAGATTAATAAAAAATGCAAACACCGTTTTATATGAGGTTATATTTTTGGTTTATGTTTTTTAGAAGCACCAGAAGCTATCTCCTAGACAGATGTGTTTCTTTGCAGCTGTGTGCTGACATTGGGCAGCTAGCGTCTAAGAGGCCCTTGGGCGAGACAAATCTTATATCCAGGTCAGATTTACAGTGTCATGCCCTGACTACTGATGCTGGAAGTGACTCACTTTTCTCCTTAGGTTTTGGGTCTTTTACTTGGACCTCTACTATTTGCTTTCCCTACCTGTGGAGTGTCTACTTGAATTATTGCTTTCCTGCCTTCCTCTCCCTGGGGGTTGTTTGATTCCTGGCTCTTGACAGTTGGAATCCCGTTGTTTGTCTTGTTCTTGGGTTCAAGTAATTGCATGCTGCTTATCTTTCTGGACTGGAGACTGGCCTTTCTGTCCTGACTTTTAATTCTTACCTGCCCTCATATTATTGATGGCTTCTCAGTCTAAATATCTTCCTGGGCATAATGAACCATCACAACTAATCCTGCCCAAGTGACCAAAGCCTTTCCTAAAACATTGCTGTCTCTGATAGATACTACATCAGGCTAAATTTGATAGTTTATTTTAGAGATTCTGAGAAAATTCTATGCCTCCTATGCTCACATGAAATGAGGCCATGGGTATATTGTTCAGCCACAAGTGGAAAGTAGATTTGAATTTCTATCCTTGAGACTGTATCCTAACACTGTGGAGGGTGGGACAAAGAACAGTTCAGGGTGACATGGCACATCCCTACCCATTCTTCCCCCCAAATAGTGGACATTTTTCATTTTGTTTTCTTCAACTACAAGTGTGTGTAGCACTGCATGATTTTCAACTTCTTGAGAGAGTAGGTTTTGCTTGTTACACAAACTCAGAGTCCTTGATGACATGTTGACAGCTATTGGAAATGATGGGCTTGGAGAGCTGACAGGTGACTCATGCATATGGATGTCTTCTGTGATTATACATAGCAAACTCTCTGGGGTTATTTATGGTAGCATTGTCACGGCGATCAATGAGCAGTAAACAAGGCTCACAAAGCCATAGGGAGAATTATTACAGCCTTTGTGACCAACTGTGGTACCTCCATTTTAAACAGCAAGTTTGCTGATAAGCTTATTGAACTTCAGAGGCCCAATATAATGCTTTTAAAAAACAAACTTCAAAATCATGATGAAGTACAAGAAGTCTAATGAAATGAAAAAGAACTGGGTTTGTGGTTGATTAGAAGCCAGAGCTCTAGGCCTTACTTATTGGTTGTATGACCTTGGACAAGTCATCCGTTTTGACTTTCAGTTTCCTTATTCTTCATGGGGGCTTAACAATATCTGCTCCAGCATAATTCACGGGACCAAGTAAGGAAGAAAAGAAATGATGACTATGAAAAAGCAGTGAAGCATGCCCAGGAGAAATAAGCCTGCAGACAGCATTCTGTGAGAGAGGTTATGTATCTAGATGTGTTCATTTTAGGTACAAGAATCTTGACTTCATTTTCAGGGACACACATAAAATAATACTTTGAGGGGGAGGTTCTTAGCTTAAATTTTAGGAAGATGACAACAGGGTGGGATGAGAATGACTGAACCAATATTATCTAATGAAACTATATATACTCGACTCCACATTGGCTAAACAATGATAAATACAACACTATCTAGGCTATACAGTGATCTTCTGGCAAACTCATTTCTTTGTGCTGAGCAGCTACTAAGAACTTCTTCGTGTGTTGAAGATGATATTCTCAAGTCTGTCCTGGTGTTAATGCCTCTGTTCAGCTGCCTGTTCAACTGATACCTTCTGTGCTCTATTCTTGTAGGATTGATTGGGATTTTTCAATTGACTTTTTTCAGGAAATTACTTTAATTGCATACTTTTCAATCTCTGATGATGTATTTAATCAAAGGTCACTTTGCCAGTTTTGTTGATTTAGAGCTCTGTAAAAGGCTGCTTTTCCAAACTGTAAAGATTCTTAGTGGGTCTGTAGGAAGGAGGCTCTTAACTAGACAGGACAAAGATTATTTTGGTAGAGTGGGTGACCTACTATGTGCTTTCCTTATCTCACATGAAGGTACAGCCTGGGCTCATATGATCCACATGGGTGGGTCCTGCCAGGCAGAGGAGCTATTGATACAGATATAGATATAAGAATAATTTATTATAAGAATTGGCCCACATGGTTAGAAAGCTGAGGAGTTCTATAATTTGTCATCTGTGTTCTGGGGAACCAGAAAAGCCAGAGGTATAATTCAGTTTGAATCAGAAGGCCTGGGAATTGGGAGGACCAATGGTGTAAGTCCCAGTGTGAGCCCAGAAGCACAATGGAGCGCCCAGGAGTGCCAATGTCTGAGATAGGAGAAGATGGAGTCTCAGCACAGGCCGAAAGTGAATTCACCCTTTTTCTGCCTTTTTGTCCTATCTAGGCCCCCAAAAGATCGGTTGATGCTCACCCACACTGGAGGGGGCCATCTGCTTTACTCAGCTCAACAATTCAAATGCTAACCTCTCCAGGAAATGCTTTCACAGACATAATAAAAAATAACGTTTTACCGCTTTCTGGGCATCCCTTAGCCCAGTCAAGTTAACACGTAATATTAACCATCACACCTTCCAACCTGGAAAGCCACATCGTTACACCCTAACCTCTGCCTCAAACAATGTGCTTGTCCTGTGGCTGCTGTGAAACTCAGACTTGACTTCCAGGACTTAAGAGTGGGGTTTCTAGTTAAGCCACAGAGCTTAGGGCTCTTCGACTTTTAGTACAGAGTCCAGCAGAGGGCCCTTTCAAAGAGCAGCCCTGACCTTTTACAGTTGCTGATGCTGGGACTGGATTTAAAAAAAACATTTGCTTGACCCTGCCTGCACTTCTTTCTCTTACCTGAGTTTTCTGTATCTCTGGCTCTGGGCTGTGTCCTCCATGGGATTAGAACCATGTGTGTTTTCCCTCAACAGCATTTCCGTAGAGTCTATTATGGCATAGAATAAATAAATGCATGAATAAACAGACAGCATCAAATTACAAAAACCCAGTGAGCACATAAAATATATTAATATTACAATTGTCAAACACTAATTACCAGTCATTGATTAAATTACATATAGTGTTGTGACTTAACAGAAACAGTTTAGAAAAACAAGATGAGTTGAATTCAAATAGCTCTGACTTAGTAGTTGAGAGACTTCTGGCAATTTATTTAGCTCTTTAAAACATTGAATTTCCACCCTGGCTGGTGTGGCTCCCTGGATTGA
>VMDR010035080.1:0-10876 GCA_007922815.1 Macrotus californicus | reverse complement strand
AAAGGGCTGTTCAGGCTATCCATTTATTTTTATTGCAATTTGGTACATTTGTCTTTTCAGTATTTTATGTGTTACATCTAAGTTGTCAAATTTATATGAATAAAATTGTCTATATTATTATTTTATCACCCTCTATATACCTGTAGTATCTATAGTTATGCTACCCCTATCATTTCTGATACTGGTGATTTCTGCCTACTCTAATTTTTCCTTTCAGAAGAGGTAAAATTTTATCCATTTAATTGATATTCTTTAAAGAGGTATAACCTGAGAACATTGATTTTGCACCTTCCTTTCTATTTTATTAAGGTGTTTAGTATCATAGTTTTTAAAGTACTGCTTTAGCTGCATCACACAGATTCCAATACGTTGCTTTTCATTTTCATTAAACTCAAGACTAATATCCCTTTTTATTATTTTTTTCTATTTGTACCTATTTAGTTTTCATGCATTTGGGAGTTCTCCATATCTCTTTCTGTTACTGATATTTCATTTTTTTCCATATGGTCAAAGAAGGTACTTTGCATGACTTGAACCATGAAAATTTATAGAAACTTATTTTGTTGTCCACAGTATGATTTAACTTTGTAAGAGCTTTCTGTGCACTTGAAAAGACCCTGTAATCTACCGTTGTTAATTTGAGTGTTCTATAAATGTTAATTAGTTGAAATTAAGTAGTATTGTTTATTATAACTGTGATGATCTTCTATTTACTCCATCAATTTTATAGAAAGTTATATTAAAATCTCCAACTATAATTGTGGATTTGTTTCTTCCCCTTGCAGTTCCAGAATATTTTGCTTCCTGTATTTGGAAGCTCTGTTATTAGGAGCATAAATGTTATTGTCTTTATGCATTGACCGGCTTATCATTAGAAAATGAGATTGTGTGTTCATTTTAATATTCCTTGCCCTGAAATGTATGTGTCTGCGTTGATAAATCAGTATTACTACAGTGAAGAGACACAGCGGAATTTCCCTCTGCTTCTACAGCAACCTTTTACTCTCTTTCTCACCGAGTTTGGAGGCTTCGTGACTTTGGAAAACAAAGATTAATTGCACCCATCACAGACAGAATGAGAAATTGTATGAGACTTTTGCCATGTTTGAGACTAGGGCATGGATTTAGACCTCGTGATGGCTGAGGGCTGAAAGTCGCTGCAATGCTCGACTTTGTTACAATCCAAAGTGTGGAAGCAGTGTTGAAAGACAGCAACAAAAAATTCTCTTTCTGCCCTGCACATTTTGTTAATTTGAAAAGGCAATTAAATATTTCTTTATGGCTTAGATAATCCCTATTTAGTTGTATGTATGTGTTTACTTAAAAATTAACCTACATTTTCCAAGATTATTTTAAAAAGTGTTTTATCATGGCAGAATCAAAGTAAGGACGTCTTTTTCTTTTTTAGTTTTCTTGAAATCTAAAAACGATTTTAGTGCTGTTTTTAATGACAGCAACTGCCTCAAGTGAGTTATACCATGAGGAAGAACACTGGTCTGGGGATCAGAATAATTTTGATTTGGCTGTTACCTAGGACACCACTAGGTGACTGTGAAGTCACTTCATGGCATGATTTTTCTAGTAGGAAAGTTAGGTACTGAACTGGGTGAACTTCAGGGTCTCTTTTCATTCAAGTTTTCTATAGTTACCAGGGTGTTTGACCCAAAGCATCTCTTTTTTATATCTTTTGTACCTATAAAAATTTGGGGACATATTAAATAAAAGGTAGAATTAAAATCTACTTATGACTACCAGGAAATATCGAATTAGTAAAAGACATTGTTGTCATATAAAATAAATTTGATCAATGCTTGACAGTGTATTTCAGGGTCTGTAACTGGAGCTTTGTCTGAATATAAATATAATTCTCTGTTCAGTCTATAGACCAGGAGAACGGGCAGCAAGTATAGGTTTAATTTTAATGTGTATTGTAAAATTTCTTACCTGGAAAATTCCCCCTCAGGTTATTTCACTGCATTGATATCTAAAGATGGGGAAAACCTGAAATGCTTCACTGTGAAAAGGTCACATATAAATCTGATGTCACAAGTCCCCAACAATGTACAATGCATGGATCCTCTTTACATTTTGTAACCGTCCCATGAAATACAGTAATGTATTTGTACAATATGTTAGCACATAAACTTTTACTAATATTATTTTTTAAAGTTGTTCACATATTTTATAGTTATTCTTTCTAGACAATACATATTATACTGCACTCAGAATATAATATGGAAATGATATTGTGAACCCTCCAAAAACTTAATGTCACCATTTTGAGATGTGATTTTTTAAATTAGTTGAAAAAACGCATAGGTATTACACGTATGCAAATAGAAATATTCTTAAAGTAAAATATTGTAGCAACATTACTATTTTTTTCATTTAAAAAATATTACTGAGGTTAAAAACAGAATAAATTTACCATCCTCACTCAGTGGCATTAAGTATATTTACACTGCTATGTGACAGACCGATCTCTAGCACTTGAACATGGGTCTTTAATTAACATACAGAACTAATTGTGCTCCTCCCCCACCAAAGCCATACCTTCCAGACAAACCATATATGTATATATTCCTCATACAATTGTTATGTCTATATTAAATATATTTCAAATTCATGTTGTTGAGCTCAGCTCACGTCTTTGTATAATTTTCTCTTTGGCCAGGTTGCATTTTTATCCTATCTGTTTTGGGCAAGTAGAGAGAATGTCACCCGGGCAGATAGTGAAGCAGCGTGTGCTTGTAGTGAGTGGAGGTCATTGTCAAGGATGTAGGGGAGCAGTTCCGCTTCAGGAACACAGAGAGTAGCAAGTTTTCGCCAAGAACTCTAGAAATGTAGGAAGGAAAGGAAGGGTATGTGTGTGTGTATACATGCACATGTGTGTATGCATATGCATACATATATACATACATATACATGTATACATGCATATACATAAGTAATGTATATGCATATACATATTTTTTTTTCTGGGGTTTCCCAGGTGGTGCAGGCCAAGGTCAGCCCCCACCTGTTTTTATATAGAATTTTTTCATGTTGAATAAAATGTTTCATTTCTGATAGTTATGATAACTCCAACATTCCTATCTACAAATGATCTTTTTTCTAGTTGATGCTTCAGAATAAAAATGTTTTAGATTCAGGTGATCTGTTGGTGAGTAGCAATTTTATCATTATCTCTGTGATCCTCAATAATTTACTTAATCATGATTGCTTCAATTTCTTCCATAAAAATAATTTTAATTCCTTTTTTAAAATTGATGGTTATATTGAATTTGCTGAAGCCTAAGTGCAATATATGAATATATACCTTGTTTCTTCTTGCTTTCTGCCTTCTTACCTGTATGTGGACATTCAGTGGCTGCCTGTGATCTGTGTTTTTAGATTTGACTGTGGTCCTTTCTGGGAATATGTGCTCCCTGTGAATAATGCAGGATGAAGTCAGGAGAAGAAAGAAAAACGCAAAGCTCATGGGAATTGACCTTTCCCCTCTTAGCGTCACCCTCTGTAACACAGCCTGTCTTTGTGTTGGGCTAAAAATTCACGACACTGGGACACTGACATTTTTATATTATTTATATTATTTTAAATGCCTAGAGACATTCAGAAAGTTTCAACTTGGAAAATTTATTCTAATAGAGGTCCTTTTCCTAAAACACTAAATCTTTGGCCAAGTTCATAACATTTTAACCAAGGAAAAATTTGCTGCATAAAACTCTTTTCTTTTGAGAATGATTTTGAAATGCACAACAAGCGAAGATTTATAGTTCAGTTTTGAAATAATATTTTATAGTTATAAATGACACATATCTTTTCCCCTAAGACTTCAAAACATTTTTTTTAAAGAGTGACCCATGAATGAATTGCTGGAGAAAAATTTGCCTGATAAAAGGCGAATAGTAGCTTCCTTTTCTCCCTGTGCAGAAACAAAGGTGAAAAAGGCCGTCTGAGAGTGTTTCATAGATGGTAGAAATTGGGAATAAAATTCATGACTTCTGGTACACTGTTCTAAGTATTAGACTATGTCACCTTTCAAGTGACCCGCAGACCTAACACCGCTAACAATATTTCAGGACTTTATGAAATTCTAGGTTCATCATCTCATTAATTGTTTTTATAGAAATTTCCATGCTTTTTGTAAAGCTTTTAGGAACGCATTTTTAAAAACAGTTCAAAGATGCAAACACCATTATACGTTCTTTCAGGGTATTCTGGGAAAGATTAATGAATTTGCACTGAGGACACGAAACTTGATTTCTCTACATTAGCTTAATGATTTTCTATTTTTGTCGCAGTTGTCAGCTTCACATTTTTTTTACATTCATTTGAAGTAGATAAAAAATGTTAAGTATACTTTTTATCTCTTGGTGACAAATGTTATCGTATCTGTAATGTGCTAAATAAAAAACATGCATTTTGAACTTTTTCTCACCAACATACAGAATACTAATTACTGAGTACATTTCATTATTTGTTATGGTTTGATTTTGAATTAACCTTTTAAAACTAATTTTGTCTTATTTTGAAAATGTTTGTACAAATGATTAGAGATACCAAAGGTGAATTATTGCTTTATAGTAAGTTCTAGTTATATATGTACAATATATTTTTATGTTGGTGTTATTGCTGAATGTCACATAAATTATCTGTTTCAAATAACTTATGTTCTTAAGTTTGGTCTTCATTCAATGAATAAATGCCTTAGCTTGCAGTAAACTTTTTAATACAATATCACGGATTTGCAGCACAATAGTGATATGTTAAGTCTGATGACCACTTACATATTTCATCTAATGATTACAAAGATACAAGGTATTGGAACATGCAGCCATTTTCATTTTTAAGTGTATCATATTTCTATTATCCACTTCTGTGTTACTTTGGCACAAGAATTAAAAAAGGTAGTACAGATCTTCTCATTTCAAAGTTCAAAGGGCATCAAAATGCAGTCAGTTGCAGCTTTGACTTAATTATTGTTATTTTTATAATGCTTAAGAACCTGTGTCAAATTCTCTAACCTTTGTCTTTCAGTCAAAACTATATCATTTTGCATTACAGTACCAGATGGTGTCAATTTGCAGTTTGCACATTTAAATAATACACTAATCTAAATAAAATATGTCCTCATTAAATTAGAAAGAAAATGTGATTCCTTGGCTTATCACAAGTGAATGGTAAAAAGGAAATTTCAATTTACTATGAAGATTATGATAGCACTTTTAATTTAAATTGGTCATGAACACATTCCTAGATTTCATGACTAAAATTTTATTGAACATTTTTACTAATTTTCTTAATTTTCATTATGAGAATAGTAAAGCAACCAGTAAACAAGCTACCTTTGTAATCAAGAAGTAGAAGGTACCCTGGGGAAAGAATTGGATATAATGACCTAAAAAATGTCATTCTAAGCCACGATATGTCACTTTCTAACCTCGACATGGATTTTCCTTTTTAGAATTTGTAATCTTTATTGTCATGTTAATTTCAGACGAAGTCTCTTTTGAAAGTAAAGCATGGGGACATCTGCCAATGTTTCCATGCCTCTCTTTCCCAAGCATGCACACTCACACACTTATGGTCCTTCCCCACCCAACACACGCATACATGGTCACGGGTGTTTTTCTGTGCCTATTCTATGTCTATGTCTATATGCGTACCTGTGTCATCTACATCTATATATCTATGTCATCGATATCTACATCTATATCACCTTTATCTATATCTATATATCTACATCACATATATCAATATCTCTATCTCTATCTATATATCTATATCTATATCCCCTATATCTCTATCTATATATCTATATCTGTATCACCTATATCTCTATCTGTATCACCTATATTTATATCTATGTATCTGTCTATATCACCTATATCTACATCTGCATGTGTGTATATACCTTTCCATGCCAACATATACAGCTAGTCACATCTCAGAAGGAATGGAACTTCCTTGACACATTTTGCTAGCCCACTTTGCTTTTGCATTTCTGAGCAACTGAAAGCTTAGTGGAGTGGGCTGTAATATGGTGGCATCTGACCGGAAGGAGGTCTCCTCTGAGAACAGCCTCTCAGCCAGCCGCGCTGCAGTGCTGCATCCTCATGCCCCACACAGCCCCGCCGCTTGCCCAAGCACTTGAAGCTGGCAGGGAGAGGATTTCTTGTCCCACCCTGGAGATCATGGGGAGTGAGAAATCTTCAGTAGCCGCATGTCATTGCTAACAAGGAGAGAACTTTCTCAGGACAGCAGAATGATTTTCAGTGGCCCTCTTAACACTGTTTCCTACCTTGCTGTCAGAACGCTGTGCAGGGCAAAGTCCTATTAGGACCTAACAGTTTGGCAATGTTCCATTATTGCTGGAATTTAGGGTTACGAAACTTAAGCAAGTGACAGACTTGCTTGGTTTTAATAAACAGTAATCTCGCAAAATGTGCCCCCTGCCTTTCTCCTTAAGAGACCCAGGATTCAAGACCGACTGGTTTTCTTTTCGCTCCCAAATTGTGCCGGGTCTGAGATTCTAAAGTGCCACCCCCTTTTTCGTTGCTGGATTTACCGATGCATTGAAGGAAGTAACTAATGTGCTGCTCAGTTGTCTGCAGAGTTTCTGGCTACATGTTTAGAGCACTGAGCAATCACACTGGGAAGATTCAGAAATGCCAGGGTCACTACCAACCAGAAAAGGAAAAAGGGAAATACTGACTGGTATGGATTTGGAAGAGCCGGACTTCAGGAAAGCTGGAGTGGAGGGTAGATCACTTTGACGATAACCACTGGACAAAGGGTTTTTCCATCTGAGAAAAATAAGTGTGCAGGTTGTGGGATAAAGATTTGAATTCAAATAAAAATTATTTTCTAATATGACACAATTTCAGTCTTTTTTCTCAACAGCACTCTAAAAAAAAAATGTAGGTCTACTGTGCTATTGCTCTCACGTTGTTTTTACCTATTTGTTTAGAACTCCGGCTATGAGTTTGTAAAAAATAATCCATTTTTCTGAATTAAATGAGAACACATTTACTCAAGAGGTATAGAACAATACATATACAGCTGTTGGAAAGTAAGTTTAAAAGTGTCACTGGACATAAACTTTCTTTTTTCCTAAAGTAAATAAAGTGAGGCTAAGGAACTAAATACAAAGAGAACACAGTCTAGGTATGCTGAGCAATTTTGGAAAATAGGATCCTTACTGTGTGCTCTTAAAATGAGTGCAGAAAAGTCCACATAAATTAAATCCATGACAAATCTCTAGCTAAGCTTATTAATTAAAGTAGACCTGGTCTCATAAAAGTGTTTTTATAAAGTTTGGCCAAAAATAGAGAAAAAAGAAAGGATAAAGTAACTCAAAATTATGGAACTAGACAAATTAAGATATTAAAATGCACAGTAATTTTCTTCATTTATTTGCTAATTCCTGTTCTATCTGTTCTATCTCTATTAATGCTCCCTCTCCCTACATGGTTTTAGGGTGGAGATTCATTTCTACTGAATCTGTATCTACTGCCAGATTCAAATCCAACCATTAAGGCTCAGCACTTCTGAGACTTCACACTTTTATTGATGCCTAATTAACTCACATTTATAAGCACTTCCAGTTCTTGCAATGCATTTTTTTATTGCTCTCTTGAATAAGAGAAAAAGATGGTTCGGTGCGTATAGGCCTTGAAATCCTTCCACTCAAGGGTACTAGTCAAGTTCTTCATATCCTGTTGACCCGATGTTTAAAATTCTATTTTTTAAATAAAATATCAATGTTCAGTAATTGTATGTGTGAGGATATTTCCATGGCACAGACCAGCACATCCTGCAGGAAATAAATTCCATCTTCCATTAGAAAAGGTGGAGCTAATAATCATTTTTGTTGGGACTTTTTGTTGGGACAGGAAAATGATGCTGCAAGGAGTTAATTCTTATTTATCATATTGTAACGCTGGTATCATGAGTAACTGACACCACATTGAAAAAGAGCAAGGGATAAATTGAACTGGTCAAATTTTATTTTATTTTTTCCACCCCAAGAACACTGCACACTGGAGGCTTACCTAGCACCCCCTCTCACAGTAATGCAGACACACCCACAGAATTGGTGAGTGACATTTGTCTCTGCCTTCAACACATCAATAATTCACAGGCTCTTCTCCAGGCCTCATTCACCTTTTTAGCACTTCAGAAAAGTACATATACTCTTTACACGGCGATAAAAGACATTTGCATAGGAGAGACAAGCAAGCACATAAAAAGACCTTGAATTACAATCATAACCTTACTGCAATCCCATCCCCTTCTCTGCTTTGTTTCTATTCAAACACTCTATGACCAGCTCCCCTATGTACAGTTTATTTATTGACTGTGTTGATTGTCTCTCTTCTCAAAGTAGAGTTGGAGCACCAAGAGGTCAGGGGATTCTGTCTGTTTTGTTCATACTACATTTCCTTACATATGTCAACAGTCCCTGGCACACAATAGGAACTTAACAAAAATGTATTAAGTGCACATACCAACAACTACACATATAAAGGTTTTCCTTCTCCTTAGACACTGTCGGAATTGCCATGGCCACTGTCCAGTAATCCCATATGGTAATTAGCTCCACCGGCATTAAATTGTATGAGATTATCTGCTGCTTGTCATATACAGACAAGTAAACAGAAGTCTCCTTCACAAAGGAATGGTAACACAGTTATCAAGAGACCACAGAATTTCCCGACAGGAAACAACACTGGTGAAATGTTGAATTTGGGGAGCAAATGCAACAGTGAAATTTGGAAAGGGTAGGCAGACTCTCCTGAAGTCCAGAGTGCCAGCTCCGATTCCCAGTAACCTGGTTTGTTTGGGTTGGAATCTTTCTTTTAAATCTTCTGATAAAGATTTCTTGTTTGTTGATCAGACTTCACAGTACCCCTGGGAGAATATTTGATTCAGAAGCAAATGCCAGGTTTCCTGTACTGATTCATTCTTGCAAGAAATGACCATATGAGAACATCCCTTCTCGCTCAGCTGACCATTTCTCACTGTCCCTCTTGTTCTGGTAAGCCACAGCTACCTGCCCCAATCCCCTGCAGCTTCCTCACCACCAAGGAGGAATGCATTTGGATATAATTGTTCAAATCTATATTGTTCTGTGGGAATGGTCTGCAGGGACAAATTGTTAGAAACTCTTCATTTCCTCTTGGAGAAGTCACTTTTAGCTGTAATCCTTTTACTTTATTCAGCTGCTGGTAGGTGAAGAAGTGAAATTAAGTAAAGAATACAGCATTAACAAGATGCAATTCAAAGTAGGACACATGGGATCCCACTTCTGGGGCCTGATGGTAAGTCACCATAGTGTGTTGGAGACAGTAAAGATGGGAAAATAGAACAGAATTGGAATTGCACTGGGCATCGGGTCTCAATGAGTTTGTATTTAATTCCATCTTCATTTTTGTTTTCATTCGTTAATGCTTTGCAAACGTTATATGTAGCTGGGAAATATTATGCATTTTCTTTGTTCTTAGAAATGCTTAGAAGTGTTTAAAAGCGCTGAGTTTCAAGTTTTACTTTAATACCACCCACTTTTTTTTTTCTTTACTAGCTAAATCAACTCATTCAGACAATTTTCTGAGCAACAACAGCAGGCCAGACACTAATTAGATACTGAATTCTATCAAGATGTCAGGGAATGAATAAAATAAAATATAGTAATATGCACTCATATGAAAGTGACACAGTGTGGCATGGACAGGAATTACAGAAATGCTCCTCTAGATCTGGAGGTCAAGTCAGAGAAAGCCTTCCTGGTAGTGGAAGGGGAACAGAGGGTGGGGCATGTACTGTAAGAGCTGAATGACAAGGATGAGCCAGAATCCTGATGACCTAGGGAAGCTTTCTAGGCAGAGTGGCCTCATATCGGAGTGGCTCATGCACCTGGGACAATGGTAAGCAGGTGTGGCTCTAGTGTGGTGCTCCTGGTGATCATGGGGGTGAGACTGAAAGTGTTAGAGAATATTTGGATGAAAAGGCAAATTCCAGACCATGTAGAGTCCTGTGGTTTCTTTTTCCTTTTCTTTCTTTCTTTCTTTTTTAAATATAAGCCTATAGAATTTTCAGGCCCTTCCAGCTATGAGTCCATGATGGTGCGTCCACAGCTGGACGTGCTAGGATTTCTCTAATCTCAATGTCCTCTTTATTTTACTTAAGGGGATTTTCCTGAATAATGTCTCTAATAAAAAGATCCACTGGGACCCCTACTCAGAAGGGGACTTTAAATTTCTAATATATCAGTGCCCTTTCAATCAAAACACAAACACTGAAAAATGAAAACAAAACAAAAACTCAAAGAGAATTAAGTAAAATATCACAAGTTCAGGTGGACTCCACTAATCTTGTCTGATCCTACACTGAAAGATAATGCAATAAAGAGAGAAACTTAGAAGATGAAAGAGAGAGAGAGAGAGAGAGAGAGAGAGAGAGAGGGAGAGAGGGAGAAAGACAGATCTGATACATTCTTGAATTAGGAGTTGAGACTGAAGACCTATCCAGGACTCATCTATGTCTTGAGTACATTTCCTTGGACATCTCCAGCAGGGCAAATCTCCTGGGGGAGCTAGGAGAGTCATATATATATGAATATATGTATATTTAATTCAGGGAGGTAGTCTCAATTACTACCTACCTCAATTAAAAGAAAAAGAAAATATGTTCGATGTAGCAGAATGCAGTAATTTTCCTACAACAGTTTCATAGTTTGGATGTGACTTAGATTCTGGAGCTTTTTATTCTTTTGTAAAAGTTCTTTATTTCTCATGTGGTACAGTGTGCTTACTAAAAGTTTTATTTATTCATTTTTTACTATGACCTTTTAACATGCCAATCGGTGTCAGAC
>VMDR010035079.1:0-10881 GCA_007922815.1 Macrotus californicus | reverse complement strand
TTATTTTTTATTTAATTTTTAACATTGTTACCTTAAGGAGATCACATTAGTTGGCTCCTATGTTCTCAGTTTATATGATCAAATGTTGAACTGGGGTCACTCTTTAGTGTGGATATAAATCTAAGAGATTATAATATTGATCAAATAAACTTCAATCACTCCAAATGTCTAAAATATGTCCCTTCTGCTGTGGTTGGCCCAGGAAAAAGAACTTGTTTTCAAAATACTTGTTTATGAATCATGAGTTAGCGTAATCTTAACTCTACAAAAAAACATTTTTTCTCTAGATTTTTAAATAGAAAACAGAATACATTTTATTACTAAATAGCTACATTTGTTTAGTGATTAAACTAATTTGAGATATAGACCATTAAGTTAAAGTTAATTTTTCAGAGAATGAAAAATTATGATCCTTTCTGGAATGTATGGGAGGGTAAATGTAGGACTTCATGATTTCTTTTTAGGTGCAAAAACACTGCACATAATTTTCACCCCAGTTCTTCTGACTGCCTATTCATTCCTAAATGCTACACTTGCCCAGATCCGCCCCAAGGCTGGGTGTCAGCAGTACTATGGCTATCGGAGATGAGGTTAGGCTCAGAAGTGGGTAAGAATATGCGTTTTCCCTACTTCACAGTAATTGTTGTTATTTATTTAATCTTTTCTTACAAACAAAATAGAAACAGACTCATAGATACAGAGAACAAGTTGACAGCTCTTGAGGGGCAGGAGTTGGGGGTTGGGTGAAAAAGCTGAAGGGATTAAGCAAAAACAAACAAACAAATTTATAGACACCGAGAACAGAGAACAGTATGGAGATTGCCTGAAGCACCGGGGAGGTGAAGGGATGCAGAAGAGGTTAAAGGAGTGATGGAAGGAGACTTGGAGCGGTAAACACACAATGTAATATTCAGATGATGTAATATAGAATTGTGTACCTGAAACCTATATCATTGTAGTAACCAATGTCACTCCCAATTAATTCAATTAAAAACAAAATACAAAAAGATTTTTAACTTGAAAGTTTAATAGTTTATAGTTTGTGTAATGTTAGAAGGCCTACTTCTCAAAATTAACCCTACTAAACAGGACACGCCCAATATTCCTGTTTCTGAACCGGCCGGCTGAGTCACTAAGACTGAGTCAAAATGCACGTACCAATGATATATGGCATGGAGTATGTTATAAAATCTCACTGTCAGCTTTCTGAGGTAAAGTTATGCTCAAACGACAGTTATCTCAGATGTTTATCGTGGTGATTAAATAACACAGTATTCACAGTAGGAGCTCAATAAATATTACCCTTCTTTTCTGTTCCACGGCTACCTCTTCCTTTGTATTGTACAATCCAGATTCGGTACTTTCAACCTGTCCTAGTCAGGTGTGGAGACCCTTGTTAATTTGTCTGTGTTTTTGTGGAAATTAGTGTGGCAGGAGTTAAATATATCGATGTGTTGTAGGGATGTCTGGTTTGCCCAGCAAAGTCTTTAAAGGTTTTGGGTGTACCGGAGTTCTGCAAAGTGCTGATTTGTTCTTGGTGTATTCTTCCCCATAAATGTTTGAAACTATTTATGGTTCATTAGTTTATAAAATGGTCTTTGAAGAGACTTTGGTTTTAGTAATCCACAATGCCAGAAATTATCCCCTTTTGATAATTTAGATGATTCAGAAGGCAAGGGATAGTATATTTTCTTTTTTCTAGTTGTCTTCTCCCATGTTATTTTAGAGTTAATATTCCACAACTCAGATGTAAGGTGTGTTTCACATATTAAACAATATAGATTTTACCTCTAAAACACAAAGCCCACCTTTTACTCACCATATTTTTAGAAGAATCAAAACCAGAGTTTTTCCGTGTCTCTAGACATTGAAATCTGGCTTCCTAATATAAGTAAAATCCGAATTCCAATACTTGGAGATTTTGAAAAGTGTTTTTTTGTGTGCCTAAATTTATCTTCTGTGGGTCTAATATGGAGTTCCCAAATAGCACAGCTGCTGAATCAAATGTAATAAATTGTTTTGGACATTTTATTAGCAGTCGTTCCCAGGATTTACTGTTAATATGACATGATCCCTGCCCAGGTTTCAGGGCTTGAAGTGAGATGATGGTGGCAGGTAAGATGAATTGAATATATCAAAGAGGCTGGGAACCTTTTGAGAAATGATACATATTTTAGTGGAAATTGATTTTACTTTTAATTTCACTTATTCTTTAGCCAGCAGGGAAATATTCATGTTTCTCAGCATGAATAGTTCAATCAGGGTCAAAAATAAGCACAAACATTTTAGTAAATGAGTAGTAAAACTGACGTTCTTCTTTCTCTCTAATGGAAGTGAACAAAGGAAGGGTCAGCAGTAGGCAAATTACCCAAATAAAAGTTGTGCTGTTCGTTGTACGTTTAATAATGTGGAATGATTTAGGTAGTCTTACTTTAAAAAATTATATCGGATTAGGTTTTAAAAATGTGAATTCAAAGAAATCTGTCATATTTTGGTGCATGTAAAATCTATAGAGATGCTTTTCCTTCTAAGTGACTTGTATTGAGAAATGGCTGGGAAAAAATCAAACTATTTGTTGAATAATGCAAAACATGTTTTCTATACATTTACATCTCCGTTGAGAGTTGAAGTCCTCATCACCTCTCATCTAAAGTATTACAAGAGCCTGCTAATTAGTCTCCTAGCACCTACTTCTCCCTTTGCAAATTTATCCTCTGCAATATTTGCAGTGTAGACCGTCCAACATGCAAATAGGAATATGTCACTCCCATTTTGAATGTTTTCTCTGAGTGCTTGTCATTTCTAGGAAGAAATCTATCACTGCATGGTTCAGATATTGCCTTCCTCCTCAACCTCATCATTCACCACGCTTTTCTCGGATCAGCGGTATTTCTACAATCACCAGGACTCATGAGCTTATAAATTTAGTGTGAATCCTGTACCCATCCTGTTATCTCCAGCTCATGTTCCCCATCCCCTGTCCTCACTCTATTTTTTAATCTTGATAAACTAACTCTGATTTCAGTTGTTACTTCTTCTAATATTTTTCCATACCCACTCACTTGCACCACCAGCTTGGGTTTAATGTTCTGTTATAATCCTGTAACACTCTGTGTAAAATTCTAAAATTCAAAACTGCTACATATACTACTCTTTTTTTCCCCCCTGAAAGTTCTATAAGGAAAACTTTTATTGAGCACTTAGATTACTGTTTAGCATGTGATTGGTTCTCAGCTAACGTGTATTTCTTGAACAAAAATGATCTAAAGTTCTGTAAAAGGGGATGTTTTATATTTAAGTGACTTCTTTGGGGAAATATGTATGTAGGACTAGGAATAAGAAGGCATTCTTCAAAAAGTAGTCAACTTTCTCTGCTATTTAAAGGTGAGAACTCAGGCTTAACAGATCTGCCTTCCTATGGTTTCTTATAATAGATATTCAGAATACAGGGGGAAAAAATGTCTCCAGAAACAGATGAAAGAGGATGGCTTCAATGACCCAGAAGCCACACGTAAAAAAAAAAAAAAAAAAAGAAAAAGAGTTCCTTGTTCCTTTCCCTTTGTTGGCCCCCACAAGGAATATTGGATGAACTATCTCTGCCCTTAGGTAGAGAGGATTTTTCCAAATGTTTTACTGGAACAGCCATTGATGATTGTTGGCACACCATTATATGATGATTCATCTCAACTTAAAATGTTCAGAAGTTCAGCTGAAACTAGCATCCCTAAGGGGTTATTTAGAATCTTGGGTTCATTGAGTGTAGAGAAAACACCCTTACCTAATTTAGTTTGGTTGATAAGGACTCAAGGTATTCTGTTTATTGATCCCTCTCCCCTTAGTAAGGATTTGTTAAGAGGAGATGCTGGATGTCTGGAGGTGTAATGGGATTTTCCTCAAACAAGTGTTCTATTCAACTCTCATGACAGTGAGAAGGGTGATGAAAAAGAGAGCTGAGGGAAAAGAGGGTTCTAGAAAGAGCTTACAGGCAAACAGATTGGATTTTGATTGTTTAGGATAGAACGGCAGAAAGAATAATGGGTGCGTCTCACTCTGTTCAGTTGGCAATTTATTGGAGAGTTAGATTGTCACGCTGATTCTAGCTTTCGACTATGTGAAACGGAGAAGAAAGTTGCCATGATTGGGGCTTCGATATCCGCTATGATTTAAGGCCTGGGGTCTGAGTACCCTGGGAAATTTCTACCAGAAATAGATGAAATGCTAACTCAATGTGAGGTTTTGACTCATCACGTTGAAAATAATTTCCCAAGCACTTTGTAAAATTACTTGGCACATTTTGGCTGCAATCTAAGGGAAAAGAATTCTATTGGTCCAGATTTCTGGTTCACATAGGAGTCTGAAGGTTGTATTGGAATAATTTTCTTCTTGGGCTGGTGACCTTTGAAAGGGGGATCATGAATCATTAAGGCAACTCTGAACCTAAAACCTTGGCTAACTGAATCCATATGGCAGAGAGGCCTTTAGTTTCTCTTTATAGCTAGTATCACCAAGGTACAGGGACCAAATGTAAGTCAGGTTGCTGATATTAGATGCCTCAGTCAGTTTTCCAAAGAGCCTATCAATTGTCTAAAACAGGCTAAAAAAGATTCTATATGCACAGTAAATACATACAGGTACAAACTTACATACATACACAATTGTCTACAGGGGCTATTGTTCTTCCTTTTACATGTGTAGAATCCAAAACTCAGAATTGTTATTGCAGAACTAAGATTTAAATTGATATGTATGTGTTTCAAAAGTCATAGCCCTTTCACTGTGTGTAGTTGGGGTTCCCAAATGTTGTTTGGCTGACTGTATCAGAATTACCTGGGAACGTCCTTACAAAACACAGCTTATCAAACACAATCCTCTGCCTTGATCAAGATTCTAATTTAGCGGGTCTTAGATGAACGCCTATTGGTATTTTTTAACCATAACCCAGGATATGCTATGGATTTGATACTCCAATATCTCATCACATGGTAAAGAGAACTTTCATGGTATAGGATGGTAAAGTCATAATTCTATTGGACTTGCATCCAGGTTTGGATACTCCAATATCTCATCACATGATAAAGACAAGGGACACAGTATAGGGAGGGAGGTGTGTAAAGTCATAATTCTATCACTACAACCCAGTCAGTTGACACTGTGCTAAGCTAAATAGGGACTTTTTTATAGTCAGCAAAAGCCTTGACACCTAGTGCATCAGTCCAAAAAAGGCGCCAACCCTATATCATTTGATGACTCAAGAAGCACTGGAGTGAGGTGGAAAGAATACAGACTGTCATTACAAACACTGATTCAAATCCTGACTCTGCTTGCAAATTATTAAATAAAAAAAAATTCACACAAGTTTCTCAATCTCTATTAGCCTCATCTTTAAAAAGGGAATAACTCATTGTATTGATTTTCCAGGGTTATCGTAACAGAGTACCACAGTCCAGGTGGTTAAATCAACATAATTAATTTTTTTGTTTTACAAATCTGAAGTCTAGAAGTCCAAGATCAAAGAGTCAACAACGTTGGTTTCTTCTGAAGCCTTTCTCCTTGGCTTTTGGGTGACTCTTCTTCCAATGTCTTCACATGGTCTTTCTCTATGCTTGTCTATGTCTTTATTATCTTTTTTATAAGATCACTAGTTATACTGGATTAGGTTCCATCCTATGACCTAATTTTAATTTAAATACCTCTTTAAAGACTCTATGTCTAAATATAGTCACATTCTGGAGTATGGGGGTTAGAAATTGAAAATATAAAGTTTAGAGGGACACTTTTCAGACCCAAACACCCATACATCCATATTCAACTTAATTTAAGTGGTTTTTATTTTTTTTAAGAACTAATTAAATAGCACACATTAACGTGACTTGTAAGCCAAAGGCATTATGCAAAAGTTAAATTTTATTTAAAAAGTAAAATTCTCTGTTGGATTACTATATTATTTCAAATTACACTAGTAGAGCCCAATTATCAAGTCAATGCTGCCTTTGCTTTACATTAAATTATTACCCTCTATTATCAAAACAGATTATATTTATTCTAGAATTAAGATTAGTTAGCAACCAAACAGTGGGGCAGAGTGGACTAGCAGAAATAGGTAATTTGATGTGGTAGCCTAAATTAGAATATATATTCTAATGTATGATAGCCTACATTAGAATACATATACATATACATATACATATATAAAATATATATATATATATAATGGTATGTCCAGAAAATATCCATCTATGTAATATGAAATACAGAGTCATTTATTGAAGAAGACACAAGATATAAGAAACATTGTACATAGGATAATGACACTTCAGTCTCCTTCAAAGTAGGAACGTTGGGACCTTACACAATTCTCCTAATCACCATTAGCTGCCCCATCTCATTTTCCTGAATCTCACTGATGGTCTGAAATCTCTTCTCTTTCAAAGATGATTTTAGTTTTGGGAAAGGCAAGAAGTCTCAGGGTGCCAAATCTGGACTGTAGGGGGACTGAGTCACCTGGGTGACTTGATGTTTTGCCAATAATCTCTTCACGAGATGTGATTCATGAGTGGGTGCGTTGTCATGATGAAGCTGCCAATCACCAGTTGCCCATAGCTGTGGCCTTCTGAATCATATGAATAGTTTCCACACAAGAATGTTCAAGAATAACACAAAATCTGATGCAGATTCATTGCTCTACTCACTCAGTCATTTTAAATGAGAAGGCCACACAGTATATGTGCTCACTCAATGGCATCTACTACCCCCACTGACTAGTGTAGAGTATAGTGAGGTTGTCATTGTTCACACATGTGCATTCCAGTCCACTCTCCTTGACTGCCAGGTTACATCTATGTGCAAACCATTCTCATTATATTAATAATAGTTGGACTTTTTCTGGACAGGCCTTGTATTTGTGTGTGTATATGTACATACACACATACACACATGTACATGCACATGCATGCATACAAATATCTTCATGTAATTTATCTCATATAGTTTACTAAGGAAATAAAGCACCCTTCCTGGTGTGGCTCAGTGGATTGAGTGCAGCCGTGTGAACCAAAGGGTCGCCAGTTCGATTCCCAGTAAGGGCACATGCCTGGGTTGCAGGCCAGGGCCCCAGTGGGGATGCAAGAGAGGCAACCACACACTGATGTTTCTCCCCCTCTCTCCTTCCCTTCCCCACTCTCTAAAAATAAATAAATAAAATCTTTAAAATAATTTATTGAAACAAATAAATAAAGAGACAAGCATTTCTAGAAGCTATTTTAAAAGCACAAATGTTAAACAGGCAGAAAAAAGAAAATCTTTATTGAGTGCTTATTTTATACCAGATAGTATAAGTATTTAACATACATGCAGTATCTCAATGAATCCTATCCCAACTCTATGGTTGCTATTTTTATACCATTTTTAAACTGAAAAAAACAAAAAAGTCAGAGAAATTGTTTCCTGTCACACGATTAGTAAGTGGTAGAGCTTGAGTTCAAATTTAGTTTTGCCTGACTCTCGAGACTGATATTTATCAGCTCGATGTCGCATCATACAGCTATATCGGACATTAAATCAATCATTGCTGTATATGAAAGTAGCTTGAGTAAGCACGCTAGCTCTGCAGTAGCTAAGGTAAGCAGTTGTGTGGTAGCAGATACTCTCCATTTCTGCTCCAGATTGCAACACACAGGACCAAGGTATATGATGAAAACTCAGAGTTGAGGCCCTGCTATTCAGAACACGATCGTCTAAACAGCTTATCAAATTCTATTGGACATCTATCTGCTCTTCAGAACAGAAAATTATACACTTGTGGTACATATATATGACATGGACACACACACACCATGCCATGCTAGCTTGAAATAATATTGAAAAAATAATATTAAAATTTCTTGAGAAGGCCATGTTAGTTACATAGCAGCCATGTCCAAGATTTTGAATTTAAACTCTTAATAAATTTTCATTTGGGGATTTTAGTTCACCAGGTATTTTCTCATGTTGAGATCAGAGGCACTAAGGCAAGGAAAAAAAGCTTCATTTTGCCTCGGACATATGATTCAGAGGATTTCTTAAAAACAGAGCCCAATTCATTGTTTTGAACAACTTCAAATAAAAGCAAGCAATAAATTTTGTTCTGGGCTCTTCTCCCTTTGGTAAAAGGCTTATGTTATAAAGCTTTATTTCACCTGAATGTTCTTGCATTTGATGATCAGTCACAGCCTCAAGTGTATCCTTTCTGTTACACATACTTTTTGTGCTGCTTTCTTTTTAAACCATGTATTTCTAACTCAGCTTTTCTCTCTTTTTTGTTTTTCCTTAAGATTCTTAATCTAAATTTAATTCAAGTTGATAATAGATAAATTTTTGAGCGCTCACTATGTGGCCGACAAGGAACAGGAGACTAGATTTCCATGCATGGGCTCACCCACAGAGTGATAAACCTCTCACACAACTCAGTGGAGTTTTAGTGTGTCGAGCTATGTGAAAGGGCAAACTCTATTCTTTGAACCTCCCGATCACTGTTTTAAAAGGCATCTCCTGGAATAGAACTCCTATTTTCGAGGTGGATGTGCCCATATGTAATTCATATAACTCCTAATGGGATTTTGAATAAGATTTCTTGATAAATTTTTGTTTGTGTGTTTTCTCCCATTACTAAGGCTTAATGTTCAGTGATCACAGCTTGTTAATTAAAACTGTTTCAGTCAGAAGCTAGACAATCAATCTGGTTAATTGTACAGCCAAAGGAAACTCTCTGTGTTGTTTTGGGGTTGGAGAGTGGAAAGAAAGTCAAAGTAAACCTTGACCTTAGAAAATTATTTCTTGGAAAACACCAATCCAGAGATACCAAACAGAAAATAATCAAGTTTCTTTTCTTTTATTCCTGATAATTTCTAACTGGGAGTGTTTTTGGAGATACTGAAGTATTTAAACAGGAGGCCATTGGGCTTAGGTGGCTCTTAATGCCTTGGTAGCCCACCTGAGCAAACCAAAACCCTAGCCAGAGTCAATTCCTGTAAATGCACTTATATCTGAGAAAAAGAAATTTAAGAACAATCAGTTACAATCTGCCAACTAGTCTTTTTCACCTAAGGCAGCAGCTTAAACCATAATCAGTCAAATGTGTTCCTTGCTTTGCCTCAGACTCCTCAACAAAAGCCTTTTCCCTATAGCTTTCATCAGAAGAGTACTTTACCCCCTTTTGGTTGGGTGATGCCCAGTACAAATCCATGTTTGCTCAAACAAACTCTTAAAAATTTTAATGTACCTCTCGGAGTATCTTTCAACAGAAAGAAGCACCTACTTGATTTAATCCCTGCTACCATAGGACAACAAGCAACCTAGGTCTTGAGTCCTCGGAAGGTAAATTTGTTCAACTGAAGTTTTCTTACACACACATACACATACATGTACACGTGCACACACATGCACACACTCTAATTAAGCTGGATTTGAGGATTAGTTACATAGAGATTCAGAGGACATTTGACACTAGATTCCTTTAAGATGTGTTAAATGATGGTGCTTATCTATCTGAAACTTTCAGACTGAATATTTTGCTTTCAAGAACTTTATGATAGATATTTTGAAGAGAAATCTAACCGACATTAAAGAAATGAACTACCTGACCCTTAGAACCTCCACCACACCCTCTGCTTCTAAGAGAAAATATTATTGTTGCACTTGAAGATGATCTAGGATTGAGATTATGACCAGATGGAATGAGAAAACTTGCTACACGTGTTGTGGACACCAGAAAACTCAGATAAGGAGGAGACCCATTTAAACTTGTACCCTCTGCAGCAGTGAGGGATTTTTTTAAAAGCCCAATTGACCCCCAAAAAGGGAAATGCCACAGGGCAGACAGCTAGAGAAACTAAGGGGATCCTTTTTGTTTACTTTTGTTATCAGTGGGCTACCAAGGAGAGATGTTAAATCATGATAGACAGAGCTCAGAGAGGTGCAAGTAGAGCATCCACTCCTCTGCCTGTAATAGACATCAAGATCCTAACCCCTGACATCTGCAATGTTACCTTCTGTGCAAAAGAGATTTTATAGATGTAATCTTGAGATAGGGAGATTGCACCACAGAAGAGAAGACCCTGTGCTGGAAGACCAGAGAAGCAGTCAGGGAAAATAAAGATACCTCACAGCTGGCTGCAAATATGGAGAAAGGGGCCAGGAGCCAAGGAGTTTTAGAAATGCAGTTCTGGAAGCAGGAAAAAGCAAGAAAATGGGTTCTCTCCTAGAGCCTACCCTCAAAGCAAGCAACACCACTGGCACCTTGGCTTTAGCTCAGTGAAACTGATTTTGGACTTCTGACCTTCCAGAACTGCAAGAGAATAAACTTGTTTTAAGTTACAAAGTTTGTAGAAATGTGTTATAGCAGCAAGAGAAAACTGATATATTGCTTATAAGAGGCTAAGTAGGAGTCCCCCACCCCTGCCTTTAGTGATGCTGAATGGTTTTGCAATACTGACTAATCCTGACTATAGGTGGACAAGGACTTTGTCAGGTAACTGCAGAGAGGGAGACAGACAGACAGACACAGAGACAGAGAGAGGTAGAGAGAGAGAGGTTTTCAGTGAATTTTAGTTCCTCAGAAATGCCATCAAAATGAACTTGTGCTGAAGCTGATTATATGCTTAGCATTCAGCCATTGTATTTTTCTTTCTCTTCCTTTAAATTTGTTTTTACTTGTTTGTTTTTTTACCTCCATAAGTCAAGGAAATGTTTCTTTAGCTGTATATGAAACAGAAAACTTGAGAAATCTATTGTTCCTTAGCAAAAATATAGGATTTGTGAGCAAACAAATTTACATTGTGTGAGAGACCAGGAGTGAGCATGCGGTGAAATGCTGAGGTTACAAGGAATGGATGTGCTCCTCGCCTT
>VMDR010035078.1:0-10872 GCA_007922815.1 Macrotus californicus | reverse complement strand
GCCAAGTAATATTCCATCATGTAAATATAACATAGTTGTTTTATCCACTCATCTACTGATGGACACCTGGGCTTTTTCCAAATCGTGGCTATTGTCAATAGCACTGCAATGTTCATTTTTGCAGCTATTCACAATAGCCAAAATTTGGGTGCATATATTCTTTCAAATTAGTGTTTTGGGTTTCTTTGGATAAACTCCTGGAAGTGAAATTGCAGGGTCATAAGGTCAAAATTAAAAGTTCCATTTTTAACTTTTTGAGGTCACTCCATACTGTCTTCCACAGTGACTGCTCTAGTCTGCATTCCCACCAACAGTGGAAAAGGGTTCCCTGTTCTCCATATCTTCACCAGCACTTGTTGTTTGTGGATTTATTGCTGATGGCCCTTCTGACAGGTATGAGATGATATCTCCTTGTGGTTTTAATTTGCATTTATCTGATGAGTAGTGACGTTGAGGATTTTTTCATACTATGATTTTATTTTTATACCATGTCAATCTCTGGTGATGATAGCCCTGTCCAGTTACTCACTCCTCCAACACAAACTCTAACACATACAGAGCCTAGGGATGCTTCTATATCTGCACCTGAACATGGGTTGTCAACATCACTGGGTGCTCCCGGAAGCCTGGCTTTCTCTAAGAGAGGGCCCCAGGTTATTTACTCTAATGACAACCGAGCTAATGCAGTGACTCTTGGGGACATTGAAGGAAACTACGGAATCTCATCTTTGGGATGTTCAGAAAAACAATTGGTACTTGTCTGGGCCATTCAAGTGACAACTTGCCCCAAAGTAAAGCAACGCAGTCATTCTGTAACATCTTGGGCTTTTCCAGTGCTCTGACTGTGACAATGAAACAGTTCTGATATGTCATTATTATTTAAATAATGGGAATCACTGAGTGTTCTTTGAAGAAAAAAACATAACAGTGGGATATTAGTCAGTAATATATTGTCTCTAAAATTCTATCTAACCGTGCATTTAACAATTCTTTTATAGTTGAAATTTATCAGGAATTCCCTGCAGGTAGCTGTAATAAGTTTATCTTCAATAAGAAAACATTTATATATTTGATATAGTACAAATCCATTAATTATAACTTACTGTTACATAGGACTTAGATGCCTCAGTATTCATATCATGTTCCTAAAAATGTCATACTGGAATTCAAAGTCCTATCCTCTCCCAAAGGCTGACTTTGAAAACATAAATCTATAATCCCCACAGTTTATAGAGGACAAGGGAGGGTTTTTTTCTGGGCTCCGGGAAGCCCTTTGTTTGCTAAATATTGTGAAGATTATGTCTGAAGGTAGAAGATGGAGATGAGGCAAGAACTACTCTCTCCACATAATAGAGTGGGGAGGAATGTGAGGGTCCGGGAAGGAAGTCAGAAGGAGGAAACAGGAACCACTGAAGTTTGGCTCCGAGGAGGGGGCTGGTGGAGAAAAACTACCCTCAGGGGTGACCTGGTGGGGAGGACTGAACTTTGGAGATAGAACTGTTTAAAGAAGAATTTTAAAGTGGTTTATTTTGCAGTGTGGGATTTGATCTTTCTCCTCCATTACTCCTGTGAAATCTTCAGAAAAATCTGTATTGCTAACTAATGTTTTCAGTGTGAACACAATTTTTCTTGGGGTTGTGAAGACTGCTGAGTTGAGAAATGAGGCTGGCACAAAGCAAAATAGATGATGTGGGGGTTACTGCTGACGCTGGAGCATGCCTCATCAGTAGGGGACGAGCCTGGTGCAGGTATTAGAAAAGCTGCATTTTGGTCATGGTGTGCAAGGGGAAGAGAAAAGAAACATTCAAGGGGAGAAGGGAAGACCAAACACATGACCATGGAATGATGGGCAAAGGTTAATACATATTCTGGGATGCATTCAAGGCCAAAATTAAGAGGCACATTTGTTAGATTGAAATTAGTTGTTTGGGGGGCATAGCCCATAGAGAAAGCCAGAGAGAGACTTGATAGGAAATTGGAGTTAGTGTAGTTTTGTCTGTTAGTGATCAGGAGAAGCTGAGGTAGTTTCTACAAGTTACAATAATCAGAAGGTCTTAGCTTGTCAACCTACAGTTTTTGTTTTTAACAAGCATGGAAAACTAAAAGAGACCACGTAAATCTAGCAACCATGCACACGCTGAGATAGCATCCTAGGACTTTCTGAAATATACAACGATGAGGTTAGTGTGGCGTGTGTGTTATTGGATGGCGTATTGGAAGGTGCTCTAGAAAGCAGGAGGTACCAGATGGCTCAGAGGGACTGGAATTAAATCAGCGAGGAAGTGCAGCAAAGCGCTGGAGTTAGTTTTCTTCCTTACCTCACTGATTGCAAATTTCTTATCGCCTCTACTTCTGTAACAAAAACACCCATTCTTTAGATCAGTGATTTTTGGACTTTCTGTCTCTTTAAAGTAAGGAAATGTTTTCTTCAAAGGACTCTTACGTGGAACCCTAATGCATGAAATAGCGGTGGAGTCTTCTGATTGGAGTGGTGGTGGTGGTGCGCGCAGCCCTGAGCCCTGCCTCTTCAGCCGCACTCCCTCCCCTCTCTGTCCTCCGGCCTCCCGCATTCCTCAAGGTCTTTTAAAACTTCTGGACTCTAGGAACAATGTATGATTTTTAAAAATATAGTTTTTAAAACTATAAAATAAAACAGCACCAGCTGAGAGGCAGAAGAAGTTGAAACATGACTATGTACATCGACGGTGGAAGGCACAGTGGGTCCCTCTGGGATGAGGAGTGGGGTGGGGGCAGAGGGGCAGCAGGTTACACAGGTCTCAGTTGAGGCCATGGAGGCAGAAGCAAAGTGTTCAGGTCAGGGGCCGGGGGCCCAGGAGCAGCAGCCAATATACCCCCTTCACTCAAATAGGCAGGAGGTGGGTACTTCGCCCTTCCTCAACTCCGTGTTCCCTCTTGATCTGGCTCCAGCCTCTGCCTTTGTCCTCTTGCATGAAACTAGGTCTCAGTCCTTGCCTCTGCATATGTGCCCTCCCTGGACCCTTCCAAGTGGAAGATTGCCACACAGTAACCCATAGGGGAGGCACCTCCTCAACACTGTCGAGAGTTCCATGTAGACGAGGGTGTCCTGACCCTCCTCGAGGGAGGCTCTTCATAGATTCCCTTCTGGATCTGTGATCCACTGTTGTTGCTTCCCTGTCTGGGAGGTGTGCTGGCCCAGGCTGTCCCTGGTTGCCTAGAACCTGACTGGTTCTTGGCTTCTGCCACCCAACCTTCACATTTCTGCATGTCCAATATTAGCTGCTTGTTGCTGCTCAACGTTTCTGTGTGTGAAGATGCTTCTTCAGTTAGTCTTCAAATTGTGTTTGTATATTCAGATATTCAGGAATTTTTATTTCCAACTCCCAAAAGGTCACACTGTGCATGCAGAAATGAATGTCATTACAAAGCAACTGTCTAAGAAGCGTATTTACAGGCTGTGATTTGACTTGCTGTTATTGTACAGGAACCGATTCTGGCTCTGACTTAGCTTCTTTAGTCAGAGGGTCACCCACACTAAGTTGTCCTGAACACACTGCAAGGCTTCAAGTAATTTTTTTGTTTGTTTTGTTGAAACTGTACCTGTTTTCTGTATTTAAAATATTGTTTCATGAATCTTGAGCCAAACCTAACCCTGAGACAGTAATAAAAAAATAGACGCTGTTACTCTGGTATTCTGACAGCAAGTCTGTGTTGTGATTTTCTCCGGTTATCAAATATTACAAGTTCTGTTTTTAATTATAGTCTAACATGTTGAAGCATATTTCACTTAATTATGTTGGGTGATTATTTATCATCAATTATGTCTGTGTGGCAGGCAAATTTCTAAATCTGTTTTAATTTGCTCAATTCTCTGGTATTCAAATGTTACTTCTATAATCTCAATGTACTCTATGTTTTCTTAAAAATGAGATTATCTGTCTCATCAAGATGGTGGCATAGGTAAATGACAGCACAACCACATCAACATTACAACTCAACTACAGAACAGCCATCATCCAGAACCATCTGAAGTCTAGCTGAATGGAAGTTGTAAAACTATGGATTTAAAGAAGCCACATTGAGACTGGTAAGAGGGGTGGAGATGTGGAACAGGCTGGTCCCACATGCATGGGTGGTGGATAAGAATAGGGAGGGATATCTTGGTGTTGGAGGTCCCCTTGAGGAGCAAGAGGTCCCGGTCACATACCAAGCCCCATAACCCAGGGTTCCAGTTCCAAGAAGATAAGTCCCCATAGCTTCTGGCTGTAAAACCCAGCAGGGATTTTGGCTGATTGAAAGGGAGGGCTTTCAGAGTCCTCTTAAAAGGCCAGTGAACAGACCTACTAAGACTCACTCCCTTTGAGTTTCTGCACTGGGACAACAGCTTGAAAGGCACCAGGGACACCTGGGGAGGAACTGAATTGTCTGGCACCAAGGTGAGAGCTGTGGGGGCAGCATTCTCCCAGGCAGAAGTGCTGGCAGAGGCCATTTTTCCTTTGCTGAGCCCTCCCTCCACAGAGCTGATAGTCGGTGCCATATTTGAGTCTTCATTAACCTGGCTATCACTGTTTTCCCTGTCCTGGTGAATACCTGAGACCCTACTCCATCCAAAATGTGGTTCCACCCATGCTGCTTATAGTGGCTTTTTAAAAAAATATATCAATTTTATTGAATTTTAGAGAGAGAGAAATATTGATTTGTTGTTCCACTTATTTATGCATACATGATTGACTCTTGTATGTGCCCTGACTGGAGATCAAACCTAAAACCTTGATGTGTTGAGATGACACTCTAAGCAACTGAGCTACCTGGTCAGAGTGGAGTGCTATTTCCATATGAATGTCCTATCTTGGCTCATGTCTCAGACTTTCCTAAAATCTCTCAAACAAGCAGCATCTGGCCTTCATGTTCCTGTGCCCCATGCTTCTCAATAAGTGGCCCCAGAACTGGCATTAGTGGCAGCTGACCTTGGTTTGCAGCCTGACCTCTTCTGGGAACCTCCAAGTCCAGCACAGGTAGCTGCCATCTGCAGATAGCTTTGTAGCTGATGATGATAGTTCCTGGCAGAGCACAGACAGCAGTTGACTTTGACCTGCATCTCCTGGGAGGCCCAAGAACTAGTGAACCTGGTGGACAGCTTTTGCCCATGTAGAAGCACTACCAAACCTCCTCCACAACGGACACACTCAAGGAGTGGACTCAGCAGGCACCAATGACTCACAAGAGTAAGTCCTGCTCCATGGGCTAGGTCCCTACACAGCTGATCCTCCACAGTGGTCACAGCCAGCCCTTGCAGCTGATTGCTCTGAGGGTAAATTCCTCCCATTAATGTGCCAACTGAAATCATGGCTCAACTACAAGAGGAGGGTGTACACAGTCCACCTGGGGGGCATACTTGGAGTGCCCAGTTTAGGTTAATGGAGAGGCTGTGTCACTGAACCCTGTAGGACACTTATTAAATAAGGCCACTATACCAATTCTGAGAGGTGTAGCAACTCTACCTAACACATAGAAACAAACACAGGAAGGTGACCAAAATGAGGATACAAAGAAACATGTCTCAAATGAAAGAACAGATCAAAACTACACACACACACACACACACACACACACACACACACACAAAACTAAAAATGGAGACAAGCGATCTACTAGTTGCAGAGTTCAAAACACTAGTTATAAGGATGTGCAATGAACTTAGAGGAAGAGTAGATGAACTTAGTGAGAACTTCAACAGCATAAAAAAGGACACAAAAAAGAACCAGTCAGAAATGAAGAATACACTAATTGAAATGAAAAATATTTTACAGAGAATCACCAGTAGAGTAGGTAAAGCCAAGAATCAAAACAGTGATTTGGAATAGAAGGAAGCAAAAAACACTCAATCATAACAGCAAAAAGAAAAAAGAATCCCCCCCAAAAATGAGGATGGTATAAGGAGTCTCTGGGACAACTTCAAGCTTGCAAATATTTCTTTTATGGGAGTGCCAGAAAGAGAAGAGGAGAGCAAGAAATTGAAAACCTATTTGAAAAAATAATGACAGGAAACTTCCCTAACTTGGTGAAGGAAATAGACATACAAGTCCAGGAAGCACAGAGAGTCTCAAACAAGATGAACCCAATGGGGCCCACTCTAAAACATGTCATAATTAAAATGCAAAAGGTTAAAGACAAAGAGAGAATCTTAAAAGCAGCAAGAAAAAAGCAGTTACCTATAAGGGATCCCCTCTAAGACTGTCAGCTGATTTCTCAACAGAAATTTTGTAGGCCAGAAAGGATTGGCAAGAAATATTCAAAGTGATGAAAAACAAGGACCTATAACCAAGGTTACTCTACCCAGCAAAGCTGTCATTTAGAATTGAAGGACATAGATCCTCCCAGATAAGAAAGAGCTAAAAGGGTTCATCACCACCAAACCAGTATTGCAAAAATGTTATAAAGCCTTCTTTAAGAAGAAGGAAAAAAAGATAAAGAATGTGAACAATAAAATAGCAATAAATACATATTTATCAACAATTGAATCTAAAAACCAAAATAAATGAATAAGCAGAAGAGAAACAGACTCATAGGTAGAGACCATTTTGTCAGCTGCCAAAGGGGAAGGATGTTGGGGAGATGGGTGAAAAAGGTGAAGGGCTTGACAAGTACAAATTGGTAGTTACAGAATAGTCATGGAGATGTAAAGTACAGCATAGGGACTATAGTCAATAATATTCTAGTAACTATGTAGAGTGTCAGATGGGTACCAGATTTTTTGGAAGATCATTTAGTAAGTTGTATAATGTCTAATCACTGGGGTGTATACCTGAATCTAATATAATATTGTATGTCAATTTTAATTGAAAAATGAAAATTATTTAAAAATAGTATCAACTGCTTTTATTTTAAAATACATCATTTGGCATATTGGCACATTATTTGAAAGTAAATGGATTTTATTATATTAGATTGCTTATACACTGTCTCCAGAATCCCATCTGCCCTGTATAAAGTGGTGTTAAAGATATTGTCTGTATCAGCCTTAAATGCTGTCATTCAGCATTTTGGTGCATCTTGCCAACTGAAGATCTAGTTCAGATATAGCTAGCCAAGTTTAAAAATGATTCAACACCTTACATGCCGTGTATTTTCTAGTGTGAGTATGTATGTGTTTGTGTGTGCATAGAATGCTAGTCCATAGCAAAAGTGAATTTACTGCATTAGAGACTGCAATAAAATACTATGCCCTGGTTTTTAGAACTGTATTCTGCGGAGTCTGACCAAATTTTGTGTTCTCTTTTCAATTCCATCCCTCCCATCCTCTTTCAGTAAAAATTTATTGAAGTGTGAATTACTATGGCAAGGCTTTGAGGATGTAAACACTAGTGACCCTCAGTTCCTGACCTCAAGGATATGCTAGTTAGGTGGGAGAAAATTGTGGAAAGAAAGTTAGTTATATAATGGAGAGTGCTGCAGACTAATGTCATTTGGTTCCTAAAATTGATTTTTCTTTTATTTTTCCATCCCCCCTCCCTATCCCTTTTTTGTCCCTTTGGGTTTTTAGTAAGTAAAATAGTTTCCTATTGCAGCTATAACAGATTACCACACATTTAGTAGCTTAAAACAACTCAAATATTATTCCACATCTTTCGAAAAGGTCAGAAGCCTAAAATGAGTCTCATGGGATTAACATCAAGGTGTTGGCCTGTCTTCATTCCTTCTGGAGGCATTTCCTTGACGCATCTAGTTTGCAGATACTGTCCCCATTCCTTGCCTAGTGGCTCCTTTCCATCTCTTAAGCCAGAAATTGCATCATCCAACCTTCACTTCCTTTCCTTTTTCTGATTCTCCTTTTATGCCTCCCACTTCCACTTATAATATCCTTGTGATTATATTGGTCCCATCTGGATAATCCAGGGTAATTTTCCCATGTTAAGGTCAGCTGATTAACAACCATAATTCCATGTGCAACCTTAATTCCCCTTATTATGTAACATAATATAACATACTCACAGTTTCTGTAGACTAGGTCATAGCTTTGGGGATCATTGTCTGTCTACCACAGGGTTATTCCCTTCAATTGCTAGTTTGTACTTTTAGTGCCATGGTGTTTAAAGAAACACAATAATTCTTTAATAACCAATTATCTAGTCAGTGAACATGAACATTTCCTGGGTTGTTCTGTGAAAGTATATTTGTAAAGGGCTTTTATTTCCTTGGCAAGTTGTTTTTTTTTTTCATTAAGAAATGGAGTCACTTCTGTAATTTTTTTAGTCTGTTTTTTGCTGTTTACATTCTTGTGGTATGAATTATGTGTACCTCTCCTGCTTTTATTTCCCATAAATTGTTTTCTGGAAGCTTGATCAAATTCAGATTAAATATTTTGAGAGAGCTTTAACAGATCATGTTGTATACCTCCACTGGATTTTGGTTCGATATTTTTGGCAAGATAACTTCATAGGAGGTGAGCAAGTTAAGTCCAGTCAGGAAGTAGAAATCACTGAACACAGAGAATTTAATATAAAGAATTGTGAACAGGTAAGTGGAAAGGTAAACAGACAACTTTCAGGTATCACAGAGTAACAACTGCAAGAAGCCACACTACTATTACTAAGATAAAAGAAGGAATAGGGTAGACTTATTAACACTTAGAAGACTAAGGAGGAACTCTGAGCAGGTGAAACTCAGACCAGGGGACTGGAAGCCCTTCTGCTTGTGTTTTCCATCTCATGGACAGGGACCCAGAACTCTGAGGAGGGGGTGCACCTGTGCTGGTGTGTTTGAGCTAGCATGCAGTAGTGCTTTATTTCTTTTAGTTTCCAAATAAATTTTATTTTCTATAACCATTAATTAGTTGATGGACATTTTGGGGATATGAGCACTTTTTGGCTATTATGAATACTGCTGCTATGAACATTTATATACAAGTATTTTTAAGTATATTTTATTGATTATGCTATTACAGTTGTCTCATTTTTTTCTCCCCTTTATTTCCCTCTGCCTTGCACGCCTCCTCCCACCAGCACTCCTTGCCTTAGTTTGTGTCTATGGGTCATACATATAAGCTCTTTGGCTTCTCCACTTCCCATACTATTCTTGACCTTCCCCTGTCTATTTTGTACCTACCAATTATGATTCTTATTTCCTGTACCTTTTCCCCATTATCCCCTTCCCTCTCTCCACTGATAACCCTCCATGTGACCTCTATTTCTGTGATTCCGTTCCTCCTCTAGTTGTTTGCTTAGTTTTTGGTTTTGGTTTTTTAGGTTCAGTTGTTGATAGTTATGAGTTTTTTTATAATTTTACTGTTTATAGTTTTGGTCTTCTTTTTCTTAGATAAGTCCCTTTAACATTTCATATAATAAGGGCTTGGTGATGATGAAATCCTTTAACTTGACCTTATCTGGGAAGCACTTTATCTGCCCTTCCATTCTAAATGATAGCTTTGCTGGATAGAGTAATCTCAGGTGGAGGTCCTTGCCTTTCATGACTGGGAATACTTCTTTCCAGCCCCTTCTTGCCTGTTAAGGTTTCTTTTGAGAAATCAGCGGACAGTCTTATGGAAACTCCTTTGTAGGTAACTTTCTCCTTTTCTCTTGCTGCTTTTAAGATTCTCTCCTTATCTTTAATCTTGAGTAATGTAATTAGAATGTGCCTCCTTGGGTCCAACTTGTTTGGGACTCTCTTAGTTTCCTGGACTTCCTGGAAGTCTATTTCCTTTGCCAGATTGGGGAAGTTCTCCTTTATTATTTTTTCAAATAAGTTTTAAATTTCTTGTTCTTCCTTTTCTTCTTCTGACACCCCTATGATTTGGATTTTGGAACATTTGAAGTTGTCTGGGAGGTTCTTAAGCGTCTCTTCACTTTTTTGAATTCTTGTTTCTTTATTGTGTGATGGTTGAATGTTTCTTTCTTCCTTCTGCTCCAAACCATTGATTTGAGTCCTGGTTTCCTTCCCATCACTGTTGGTTCCCTGTACATTTCTCTTCATTTTGCTTTTCATAGCCTTCACTTTTTCCTCTATTTTGCAATCATACACAACCATTTCTGTGAGCATCCTGATTACCAGTGTTTTGAACTCTGCATCTAATAGGTATGCTATCTCCTTGTCACTTAGTTCTTTTCCTGGAGTTTTTTTTAAAAAAGATTTTATTTATATATTATTTTAGACCAAGGAGAAGGGAGGGAGAAAGAGATGGAGAGAAACATCAATGTGTGGTTGCCTCTCAAGCACCCCCCACTGGGTACCTGGCCCACAATCCAGACATGTGCCCTGATTGGGAATTGAACTGGTGACCCTTTGATTTGCAGGCCAGTGCTCAATCCACTGAGCCACACCAGAGAGGACTTTTTCTGGAGGTTTGATCTATTCTTTCATTTGGGTCATATTTCTTCATCTGGATGAGGCTCTTGCATTGTAAGGGGTAGAGTCCTAGGTATTCACCAGAGTGGGGTAACCATCTCTGCATTGTGGCACTGTATGTGCGGGAGGGGTCCAAGAAGGAACAGTGCTACTTGCTCGGCTCCCAGCCCACTTTCAGTCACTTCCCCTGCCTCCCACAAGCAAACTGGGCCCTTCTGGTGCTAATTCCCAGGTTGGTGGATTTGTGTACGTTCTAGGACCCCATGGGTCTCTCCAACAAACTCTCCTGTGAGGCTGAGTTTTTCCTGCTGCAGCAAATCCTACAGATTTTTATAGCCAGAGGTTTTTTTTCTTCTCAGCAGTTTTCTTTTCTTTTATTGTTGTTCAAGTACAGTTGTCTCCATTTTCCTCCCACCATGCCTCCCCACCCCACCCATCCCCTCCTCCCACCTTCCATCCTAGCCCCCTTTGGCTTTGTCCATGGATCCTTTATACATGTTCCTTGATTACCCTTCGCCTTCCCCCCACCCATTATTCTCTCCTCTCTCCCCT
>VMDR010035077.1:0-10875 GCA_007922815.1 Macrotus californicus | reverse complement strand
TACCTCATTTGGCTCTTATGTTCTATTCTGTTCTATATTATCTTTTTTCCTTTTTTCTTCTTTTAAAAATAAAATAATTTCTTCTATTGTGCTCTCCAGAGTTATTAAAAAAGTTCTTTTTGTACATTTCTTCTGCTCCACATTTCTCTCTCTTATCTTCAAATGCATTTTTTCTATTTGTGTCTTGTTTGCTTATTTTCTTATTAGAACCTTTCGTTAGCTAACTAGTGACTCTTTGTGGATGGATGGATAGATAGATAGACAGATAGATAGATGATAGATAATTTAAGTGAGACATTGAAATATAAATTGGAAACAGAAGACATAGGAGCATTACTTGTGGACTTGTGATTATTTCTGAGGAAAGGTAATTGGGTCCCCAATTTATTTTTAATCATAGAATAACACATATCAGTATCTATAGCTCATTTCTTACAGATCTTCAGTTTTTCAGAAAATAGCTGCTTGACCCTCTTGTCAAGGGAGGGAGAATGTGCCTACCTCTTGGTTCGTGTTCTAAAGCTGGTAGAGGATGGAGACTGAAATGATCTCTACTTATAATACAATTTAAATTTAATGTCTCTTTATTTTTATCATAACTGCACACAGCTTCTTCTGTGTTTGCTGTCCTTAGACCCAAAGCCGTTCTGGCCAAGTTGCTCTAGAGTAAACACTTCCCAGCTCCTATATGAGTGAGAAAGGAGTAGTCGTCTCTCCTTGCTGTGAGACGATAGGGACCCAGGAGTTCTGAAGCACCTTCTATAGATCTTTTATGTCCTCATTCTACTTCTGCTTGGTCTCACCCCTCACTTTCCTTGGTAAATGGTGCCCCTGATTCTTGGTCACATACAAGTTTCTATAGGGCAGGTCACCTTGCTATTGTTAGTACATGTCTTTGTGAGCATTTTGATCTTTGTCCACTCTCCTGAGGCATTTATCATTCTTCCATTTGTACACAACGCAGTGAAAGGAAGTGTAAGAGATTCCTAATATTTAGAATGAAGGTCTTTGGAGATTTTACTTTCCAAAATCTAACTGGAACAAGCTAGTAATGCTACACTCATTCCAGCCCCACAGATGGCCATGGGGTTTGCCTCTTTAGTTTATTGCTGAATGTTCCCCAGCTTTCCAGTGCTACCTTTTGTCTACTTCTGAGTATGTAGTTCTTGAGCAAACACTCCAGATAAGAGATGGAAATGAACCTGAGTTTGCCTTTGCATATCAGGCAGTTTGAGAACACTCAAAAGATAGAGACTCCATAACTATAAATCTACAAATATCAAAAATGTTAACTATATTTTTAATTATGCCCAGTAGGGCTAGTACTTGCTATCTACTAATTTATGATGCTAACTATGGTAGAAAGTAAGATAATCATATTCAAAATTATTTTATAGATGCAAACTGCATCTCCTCCCCTTAAGCAAAATTAGTAAATTTCTACACTGACCATACATATTTTCTGGATGCTCTCTGTGCGATAGAAACCTGACATAAAAAGAAGAAAAATAAAATAAACTTCACTGTTGCCACGATACTGGAGGCACTGGTGAATTTTCAAGGAAAAATTATATTAAGTGGAGTTTGAAACAATATTTGTTCCTAATTTTTCAAACAAACAATAAAGATTCTCCAATGACTTTCCCAAGGAGATAGTGGGACTGTTTTGTTTTTTTTATTATTGATCTGTCTTATAGTGGCCGCTCCTGTAGATTTATGGCCACGCAGTGATTCACTAACTAACTCGGAACACAAGTGAGAGCGGCGTGAGCTGCTGAAACTTTTAGTTTCCAGTCTTAATTTGCTTTGTGTCCTTCTATTTCTAATGTTGGGAGAGAGAAAACATTTTAATTAAAAGTATCTCTGCCACAGATGATTCATTACCTTTAAAAATAAACAGAGAATGGATAGCAAACAAAAACTTTCACCTTATTATGCCGACAAACTATACAACATTATTGTCCCACGATAAAATAGTCTTTAATTAAATTTGACTGTTCACAATTATATTACCAATTAATATTCAGAAGCTGGCTAAAGAGAAATTACTTAGAGGGCATGAAAAATGTGTAGTTGTAAATGACATTTAAAGTATCCAGTGGAAGGCAAACTGGAGGAAGATGGCCCAAGGATACAAATTTGCAGAAATAACGTAAATAAAGTACCAGGAATGTAATGCACAATACGATGATTATAGTTAACACTACTGTGCAAATTGTAGGAAAGTTATTAACAGAGTAGATCCTAAGAGTTTTCATCACAAGGAGAAAATTTTTTTCTTTTCTTCTTATTGTGTTTACTTGAGTAATGGATGTTAACTAAACCCTTTCGGAAAATCATTTCACAATATGTATACATCAAAACACCATGCTGTATGCCTTATACAGTGATGCATATCACTATTTCTCAATAAACTGAGAAAAGTCACAAATACTTAACCAAGAAGCAAATTACTTTTGATAATGTAACTTTATGGTTTGTGATTGATGTAGTCGATCCTGTCTCCATCTGGGGCAGTGGTGAGGGGAGGGAGCCCAAGATGGCTTTGTTTAAGTGATATTATTTATGTTGAATACTGAATAGTCACTACCTCATGAATACAAATACAAGTAATACACCTTTTACATAATTGTACTCATATACATATATTATCCTCAGTGATGTTTCAAGAGTGTGGTGCACACATGACCTGCATCAAAAGAGCTGGAAAAGAAACAAGATAATCACTGATTCCTAGGCTTTATCCCCAATTGTCCCAGCACAAGTCTCTGAGCCTGAAGCCACGGATCTCTGCACTTAGACCTGCATGGCTATTACCCACAATGACATTTGAAAACCACCTGTGGGATAGGACAGAGGACAGGTGAGCACTTCCATAGAATTATTCTATTTACTGAGATAAAAAAAATCCTGAGAACGTGAACACAGAATATGTGAATCCCTATAGTGCATCTGGTAGACAAACTGTAATCTCTTCCTTATTCAGACCTCATTTCCTTTCTCAACAATGCCATCTGCTGTAATCAGGAACCATTCACAGAGCTGTTCCTTCGGTTATTTATTTATTTGTGCCTATCAGCTTGATGGATAGAGGAGCAGGCTCAGGATCCTGGGAGCCTATGACCCACTTTGCAATCCTAGCCTCTCCTGCCTTTGCTTTTACCCTTAGGGGAGTCTGCAGGGGACCACTGATTCTGAGTTGGTTTAGACTAGAGATGGCAAAGTCAGTCTCAATGTAGCCTGTATAATTGTATTCAGTACCAATCAGGAAGGGCATCGTGAAATACAAGTATGTTTGCTGTTCACATTCTCCTGTTACAATAAAGATTTCAGTTCACCAAGAAACATGAGAAGATAAATTCTTCCTTCCCTACTCTCCACCCCCCTCACTCCTGACAAACACCATCATTGAACTCGAGTTAATTTTCCTTAGAGAACTTCAGTCGTCTCATTTTAAGCTTTAGCTTTGTGGTCTTTATTATTGAACTTGTGAATTATAGTCTCCTGAAGCCATAGGAGCTTTAGGTCTTCACTGAGAGTCTCTTTATGCCGTTCTTACAGACATACATTCTCACTAAACCTTGTTCTTCACATTTCTGGAGCAAGTGAAGTCCATTCTTGTCCCAACACCTGCTGCCTTCCTGGATTTATGCATCACTGGAGTTCATCACAGCCTGGCCTCGGGGTGTATTTTGGAATGAAATTTTAAAACGGACAGGCCATTCAATTGTTGTTAAGCAACCAAAATTACTTTCTACATTTGTGTAAAGAATGCTGAAGTTCTGCAGTACCGACAGGAGGGGCCAGGATGGATGGCGGCCATGCTGTCTGGGTAGCAACAGAGGCAGGAGTGAGATGAGCCGGGTTAGATTCTATTCCAGGCACACAGTTCAGAAAGAGCAGCGGGGAACTGGATGGAGACCTCGTGGCCAACTCAGACTGTAAACAAGTAAAAATGCATCCCCTTTGTCCCGGAGGTTAAACTTGCTGAAGAGGCGGTGAGGTACACTCACTAATAATTCGGGCTGAGTGTGACATCACCTAGGTTTAAGATTCCGACTTGGCCATTCCTAAGCTGTGGCCTTTGGTACGTTATATTACATCTTTGTCCCTCAGCTTCCTCTTCTGTAATGTGAAATGGGTCATTACCTCTGACTTACAAGTTTGGGAGATGGAAATAGTGAGTTTCAGAGTCTGGCCCTTACTAAGCGCTCAACAAACAATACCAATCACACTTATTAATAAGAGGAAATTAGACGTATAACTAGATGCCAATAGCTAAATCTTTATACCTCATTTGTTTTGCTTGATTTGGAATTCGAGTACTAGTTTATTTTAAATAGATTTAGGTTGAACTATGTGAAACTGCTGATATTCAGCTATTCTGACCATAAAAGTAGTGATACTATTTGGTTCACAAGTAGCTATAGCTACATATGTATATTTATATATACCTCATCAGTCTTAATATATTCAGTCCTTTTAGGTGAAAATTATTTTCATTTATAAAAGTACATCTCAAAGAAATGAAGTGACTTCCCCAATGTCACAAGATATCAATAACGCGTGAACACCGCTTCCAGCCTCAGGCGTGGATTCTTGGACCCTGCCTTCTTTCTAAGATGTCTCCAGAACACATGCTGAGTTGGGGAGAATATTTATCGTTCTTGTTCCAAGTCACAACCGTCTCTTGCCATAGCCTCCCCAATTCCTGGTCTCCTCACTCTTTCTGTCTAAATCCTACCGTCTACGGAGAAGCCAGTGGAGTCTTTTTCCATAGGACATCAGATCATGGGGTAAAATCCCTCTAATCACCTCTGTTCAATCGTATTAAAATCAAATTCCTTACCGAGGCTCATTGGGCCTGGCTTCTGTCTCCTCCCTGTACCTTTCTTCTGCCGTTCACAGTTCTATTACTCTCCTGTGGACAAATGATCCCTTGCTTTTCTTCAAATGTCTGAGCTGGTCCTGCCAGCTCGCGCTGTGTTCGTGCTGTGCTCTCTGCCTAGATCTTTGCCTGGTTCCCTCCCTCACTCATCCCACCAGGGTCCAAACGCCACCTGCTCAAGAGGCCTGACCTGACCTCCCTTCCAATGCTGTGCCATCCCCTTCGGTCTGGTGCTGACCCTGTTCTGTTGGATTGTTTGTCAGATTCATTGTTTCTGCATTTTTTTGTACTTCGTGTCATTTATCAGTACCTGGTGTGTATTTACATGTGCATTTGTTTATTTTCTGTCTCATCCATGTCGCTTCCACGAAATCAGTCACTTTTGTTCATCCTCGGGACTAAAATAGTAAAACTGCTTGACGCATAGAAGCTACTGAATATTGTTAAACAGAAGGATGAATAAATACATTTACTACCGAGTTATAAATTATATGTACTATAAAACTTACACGAAATGTAATTTCTTTAAAAAGGACACCAGAAAAATAAATAAAAATAAAAGTTTAATATCTTGCTCTGTACCTTAATGTAGTGTTTTGCTCACCTCTGGGGTTCTCTATCAGAGAGGTCAGCATGGGAAAAGGAGAATCACCAGCCTTTGCCCGCCTTTTGCATGTCTGAGTAACTATTCTGAGAGCATTCCATTTGTATTGCATATCTATTCTATGAAGCTTCCTTTAGATAACGTTTTCTTTTTAGAAAAAAAATTAATTGAGGTATAATTGACATATACCGTTATATTAGTTTCAGGTATACAACATAATGATTCCATTTTTGTATATATTGCAAAATGATACCACAGTAGGTCCAGTGGACATCCACCACTATATATTGTTACAATTTTTTCTTGTGATTAGGACTTCTAATAACTACTTTCTTACCAAATTTCAAGTATGCAATCCAGTATTATTAACTATAGTTATCATGCTGTACATTTACATGTACATTTATTTTAATATAGCATTTATTTTTTGCTGGTTATCTGTACCTTTTGACAAACTTCACCTATTTTTCCCACCGTCAATCTCACCTCTGGCAACTACCAATCTGTTTTCTGTACCTATGAATTCATTTTTTTTTTAAATTCCACATATAGGTGAGATAATGTGGTACTTGTCTTTCTGTCTAATTTATTTTACTTAGCATAATGCCCTGGAGGTCCATCCATGTTACTATGAATCACAAGATTTTATTCTTTTGTTATGGATGAGTAATGTCCCATTGTATACACCGTACTTCACATTCTCTTGGTCCATTTGTACATCAGTGGACACTTATGTTGTTTCCTTTCTGTATGGTAAATAAAGCCCCAATGAACATGGGAGTGCGGGTATCTTCTCAAGTTAGTGTCTTCATTTTCTTTGGATAAATACCCAGAATCTGCTGGATCATATAGTAGTACTCTTCTTAATTTTTTGAGAAACTTCCACACTGTTTTGCATTTCCACCAAGAGTGCACAAATTTCCCCTTTTCACCACAGGCTCGAAAACTTTTTACATTTTTTTTATTTACTTATTTTTCTTATTGACACTATTATAGATGTCCTCATTTTTCCACCCTTTGCCTACCTCTATCTAGTCCCCTCCCTCCTTTCCCTATAACCATCACCATACTGTTGTCTGTGTCCATGGGTCATGCATATATATGTTTTTGGCTAATCCCTCCCCCTTCTTTCCTTTAGTACTCCCTTGCCCTCCCATCTGACAGCTGTCAGTCTGTTCCCTGGGTCCATGTTTCTGTTTCTGTTTTGTTTGTCAGTTTATTTTGTTAATCAGATTCCACATATAAATGAGATAATATATTTGTCTTTTCCTGACTGGCTTATTTCACTTAGCATAATAATCTCCGGTCCCATCCATGCTGTTGCAAAAGGTAAAATTCCTTCCTTTGTATGGCTGCATAGTATTCCACTGTGTAAATGTACAACAGCTTTTTTATCCACTCATCTACTGATGGGTGCTTGGGCTGTTTCCAGACCTTGACTATGGTAAATAATGCTGCTATGAACATATTCTTTCTGATTAGTGTTTTGAAGTTCTTAGGATATATTCCTAGAAGTGGGATCACTGGGTCAAAAAGCAGTTCCATTTTTAATTTTTTTAAGAAAACACCATACTGCTTTCTGCACTGGCTGCACCAGTCTGCATTCCCCCCCCCACCCCCGACAGTGTGCTAGGATCCCGTTTCCCCACATCTTCGCCAGCACTTGTTGTTTGTTGATTTATTAATGACGGCCATTCTGACAGGTGTGAGATGATACCTCATTGTGGTTTTCATTGGCATTTCTCTAATGATTAGTTATACTGAGCATTTTTTCATATGTCTATTGGCCCTCTGTATGTCCTCTTTGAAGAAGTGTCTATTCAAGTCTTCTGCCTAATTTTTAATTGGATTGTTTGTCTTCTTGGTGTGGAGTTGTCTTCTAGGGTCAAGGGAAATAAAAGAAAAAGTAAACATGGGACTACATCAAACTAGAAAGCTTCTGCACGGCAAAAGAAGCCATCAACAAAATAAAAAGGAAACCATTGACTGGGAGAACATATCTGGAAATGATGCATCTGATAGGGGGTTGATTTTCACAATATATAAAGAACTTATACAACTCAACACCAGGAAAACTTTTTTTTAAAATAATAATCATTCTAACAGATGCGAGACAGTACCTTATTGTAGCTTCGATTTGCATTTCCCTAATAATTGATGATGCTGGGTACCTTCACATGTGCCTGCTGTCTGTTGTCCAATCTGTCTGTCTTCTTTGGATAATATCTATTCAGATCTTTACCCACTCTTAAATCAATTTGTTTGTGTTTTTGTATTGAGTTTTGCTATTAAATTGTAAAGGGTTCATATATTTTGGATATATGAACTCCTTGTCAGAGATATGATTTACAAACATTCAGTAGGGTTTTTTTTTTTTTTTTAATTTTCTTTGTTCTTCAGAAGCTTTTTAGTTTGGTGTAGTCCCACTTACTCATTAGCTCTTGTTTGAAGTCAAAGCCCAAAACTAATCACCAGGATCAGTATCAAGGAGTTTACCACTAATGTTTTTTTCTAGAAGTTTCCCAGTTTCAGGCCTTACATTCAAATCTTTAATCTATTTTGAGTTAAATTTTGTGTATGGTATAAAATAGTGGCCCAGTTTTATCCTCCTGCATGTAGCTGTCAAAGCGTTCTTTATCTCATAAAAACTTAAAAATAGAAGTGAAGCCATGGGTTGTTTAAAACCTTGGAGGTACTTTGTGTGTGCCCTCACTTCTGACCCCGTGAATCTACTTGACCCTCCCACATATCCTGGTGGGTCTGCCACCCCAAAAGCAGACCCAGATGACAGAATTTGACTTACTGGGCCAACTTACTTTCAAATAGAAGCGTTTTCTGTTTTCCTAAACTTCTGATAATCTATTTTTTAAATCCTGACATGCACCATCTAATTGTGCCCTCTTGAATTGTTTCTGTCTCGGTCTGGTTCAATCTCATATCTCAGCAGAATGCATTTCTCTGAACTGAGTCTCCACCACTCAAGAGGAGATCTTTCCATCATCCAGGCTGAACTGACCACACCTGCTGGCCCAGGCATGAGTCCTAATAAATGAGATTGGGAAAACATATTTTATTTCTTCATTTTATAGATTAAAAACTTCAAGCCAAGTGAAATATAACGTTAGAGCAAAACGCAGAAGGAGAATGAGTGACTACTGGGCCCACTATTATTTTTATTTTACCATGTCTCAGAAAAGCATAAAATTCATTTTATTAAAAGATAGATTATTTTTATTGCAGAAAGAACATTACTCATGTTACAAGCCCAATCTTTATGTAATATAAAAACTGCACTTTCTGATTTAAAAATTCTCAACAGTCAAATAGTGAATGTCTGTTCCCTGCAATATAATGGACTAGATATCCAGAGAAAACCTCTTTAGATATAACATACAAATAGTTTGGGGGGAGGGTGTGCTTTTAAAGGAAACCTTTAAGAGTCATTCTTGAGTTATCAAATAGAAAATCAAAGAAGTAAGCCACCTCTTTGATGGGGTGTGTTCTGAGTTCACCTTTCAGCTGGGGGTGGCTTAGAGCTTTGGGTTTAATGTACCACAGGTACAGTGTGCAGAAGGCAAACCTGCCCCAGCTGAGAACATGAATGTTTCACTCACAAGAGGTGAACACATAAACCTGACTGGCAGAGAAAGGTAGTGGTGATGCCTTTCTGCTTTGGACTTGGCTTAGAGGACAGAAAGCAGCAACTCTGGTGAAGGGCAGGGAAACCTATGGATTTCTAATCAAAGCTTTTACTTAGGCACTTTCAGAATTCTGAAGTCCTTTAACCAAAATTTTAATCCAAAATTTTTCAGGGTTGGAAATGGCCTCTGTTTATGGATAAAATGAAGGCAAGTCTTCTCTAGAAAAACTGTATTTTAAACACAGGCTTTAAAGTTTCACATAAATGAAGTTCCAGGAGAGGGCTATCATCAAAAGTCATAAAATACCTAAGAAAATGAACCATTATGAAGAAGAGTCAGCAGAAACAACAGATCACAAAATCAGATATGCAAGACAATAGGTATTTATAAAAGAGTTATAATAGATATTTATCATAGATATTTATAAAATATGGTGCATGTGTTAACAGAAATGAAAAGGCTATTAAAATATGCTGAAGAACAATGAGTTATTAAAATAACATACTTGATAAAGAACCACATATAACAACTAGTGAGGAGAAATATAATATTTGAAATAAAAATTCACTGACTTGGCCTAATGATGGATGTGTGAATTAGTGAACAGGTATATGGAGCTAAAGAAATACCACTGAATATAGTACAGAGGGGAAAACAGCAATGTGAAAGAGAAATTGAGACATAGGGAATAGGATGCTAAAGTCTTAGGAAATAATAGAAAAATGGAAACAGTAATGTCTGAAGAGAAAATGACAGAAGGTTTTCCACAATTAATAAAAAATATAGATCTTCAGATTTAAGATTAATGGATCGCACACCAAAAAGATGTACAGAAATTTGCTACCAGAGTGCTTCACATAGAAACATAGACTAGAAAGATAAGTCTAATAAATCTGAATGCATTTGTGAGAATAAACAAATTCTCCATAAAAGGATAAAAATATACTGATAGCTGACTCTCAATAGCAACAGAAAAGGCCAGAAAACAGTGAGATATTTTCTTCAAAGTGTTGAGAAAAAAATTAAGAGCAAAATAAAAATTTTTGAATTAACTAATTTATTTTTTTATTTTTAAATTACAGTTGACGTAAAATATTGTATTAGTTTCAGGTGAACAGCTCCATGACTAGACATTTAAATAACTTATGAAGTGATCACCCCCATAAATCTCATACCCATCTAATATCATTGATTACGTTCCCTGCTGTACATTCCTGGGACTCTTCTGTAACTACCAATTCGTACTTCTTAATCCCTTCACCTTTTCCACTCTTCACCTTAACCAGGCTCCCATCTGGAAACCATCAAAATATTTCTCTGTATGTGTGAGTCAGTTTCTGTTCTGCTTGCTCATTTATTTTGGTTTTTAAATTCCACATAGAAGTGAAATCATATGGCATCTGTCTTTCTCTGTGTGACTTACTTCACTTAGCATAATACCCTCTAGGTTCATCCATGTTTTTTCAGATGACAAGACTTCATTCTTTCTTATGGGTGAATTATATTCCACTGTATATACACGTATATACACACCGCTTCTTCTTCATTCATTTATTTATTGATGGACACTTAGGTTGCTTCCATACCTTGACTATTGTGAATAATACTGCAATGAACATATTGGTGTGTATGTCTTTTTGATTTAGTGTTTTGTGTGTTTTGGATGGATTCCCAGGCATGGAGATGCTGGGTCCTTCTTTGTCTTTTGTTATAGCCTTTGATTTTAAAACGTATTTTGTCTG
>VMDR010035076.1:0-10876 GCA_007922815.1 Macrotus californicus | reverse complement strand
AAAAAATGACAATGAAAAAGATGTCCAAATATGTGGAAGTGGCTAAAGCAGAGCTTACAGGAAAATTTGTATAGCTTGAATGTTCAGACTGAAAAACAATGAAGGTATAAGCCTAATCATGTAAGTAGCCCATTTAAGACGCCCCCTCCAAAACTGACAAACCGAAAGTAAAATAAGTAGAGAACAGTAAATAATAAAGGTAAGAATGCAAATCAATTAAAGAGAAACAACAGAGAAAAACAATGGAAACAAAAGCTGCTTAAGATTGGTGAAATTATCATTTTCTCTCTGTGCCACTTTGAGGAATTTACTTGGCTTCTCTACCCTGCAGAATGATAAACCTCCATGATAAAAGAAAGAGAAAAAAGAGAGAAAACACTTCTTATCAATAATGGAGAAGAAAAGGGATGTCTATAGAGATAGACAGATAATAAGTAGATAATAAGGCTCTATTATGAGGAACTATATGCCAATAAAGCTGACGACTTAAAGGAACTTCGTGGATTTTTCAAAATACAAACATTATTCGATCTGAATCAAAAAGAAGAAATACAAATTGTCTTATGTCTACTCACATAATTTAATTCTCAATTCAAAATTCACCCACCAAAAAAACATTTCAATGCTATAGTCACCAAGCAACCAGTGATATTTATCAAACACTTAGAAATAAATGCCACCATGCATAGACAAACATTTTAAGAAAATAGAGAAGGAATAACCAAATGCCAGTTATTTATATGAGATCGGCATTACTCTGACAGCAAAGCATGAGAAAAATCACAGGAAAAGAAAACTACATGGCATTTACATAGACAAAAATCCTTAACAAAATATCACCACGTCAAGTCCCCCAGTATAACAAAGTCTTAGTCTGTAACGAACAAGTGAGATTTTTCATCGGCCTGCAAGAATAGTTTAACATTGGAAAATCCATCAGTATAACTAACTCATCATATTGAAATAATAAAGAAAGATAAACATTTGATCATTTCAATGGGCATAGGAAAAGCAACTGACAAATGAAACTATCTATTCACAGTAAAAACTCTCAATATACTAAAAATTGAAAGGAACATGCTCAACGTGATCATGAAAAGTGAATGTTTTCCCCTTAAACAGTTAACGTGACAAGAATGTCTCTTCTCAAAATGTGTATCCACATTGTGCCGAATGTCTGACCCTGTGCAATAAGGTATGTGAAAGAAACAAAGTATTCAAAGGTTTGAAAAGAGAAAGCAAAAGTCTCTTAGAAATTAATCATTTACATAAGAAAATTTAAGAAATCTACAAAAAAGCAACTCTGCCTAGTAAGTGAATTTAGCAAGGCCCCAAGTTACAATTTCAGAACGATGTAACCATAGAGACAAATTTAACAGAGTGTGGTCAAGACCAATTGCAAAACATCGCTGATGTAAATGATAAGGAAGTAAAAATAAGTGGAGACCATACCAAGCTCCCAGACTGGGCGTTTCAATGGTGTTGTACTTGCAATAGCTCTCATAACAATTATAAATTCAATGGCGTCACTTCCCTAAAACACCATTCCCTTTTCCCCCTGTCTCTTCTGTTTATTGTATTCTCTCTGCATCCCCAAAATCGATTACCCCAACCATTTCTCTTCATTCTTCCCCCTTTTGTCACTCTTCTCACAACTGGCCAATCTAGGAATCTGTGGAAAAAACAGTGCTTCTTTCTCCCTTTTATTTGCCTACAATTAGCACATCTTCAAGGGCCTAAATGATAAATATCTGGACAAGCTATTTTCATCTCTTTACCACTGTTTCAGACCAGTCCTTCACGTTTCATCCATTTGTGTGAGAATTACTAAAATAGACTCATACTCGGATATTCTGCCTTGGCTGTTAAACCGCACTCCGTTGACAAAAATCACTTCCCTAAAATTCAGATTTTGTCAAATGATCTTTTCCCAAAAGACATTAGTGTATTCAGAACTAAATCAAACACCTTCACATTCTTGTTCTGCTTATATGTTCATGCTTAACTCCTAACATTTTTCAACATCCACCTCAAAATCTAAGTATGTCAGTTTTTTAGGCATTCCATTAAGATGGCATTCCTGTGGTATTGCCCATAGGCTATCTTTCTTTTTTTTTATGATTTTATTTATTTTATTTTTAGACAGAAGAGAAGTGATGGAGAAAAAGATGGAGAGAAACATCAATGTGTGGTTGCCTCTTTTTTTATGATTTTATTTATTTTATTTTTAGACAGAAGAGAAGTGATGGAGAAAAAGATGGAAACATCAATGTGTGGTTGCCTCTCATGCACCCCCACCCACTGGAGACCTGGTCCACAAATGAGGTATGTGCGCTGACTAGGAATTTAACCAGTGACCTTGTGGTTCACAGGCCAGTGCTCAATCCACGGAACTACACCAGCCAGGGTTTAGGCTACCTTTCTTAAGGTAAGTAGACCTGCTTATCCATGGAGCTCAACATGAGTACCAACTCTTTTGGGAACTTTCCCAAGTGCCTCCGCACTTTGATCTGCAAAGCACTGGTAGATTAAGCTGCATCCTCCTGTACTTCTGTAGTACCCTGTGAAAAATATGTCCTAGCATTCATGAGAGTCTGAAAAATGCAGAGCCCTTTCACTAATACATGGCTTGATTCTTGTAGAGAAAGAGTGCAGTGGGATTTTTTGATTTGTTTGTTTTTATCTACTTCTACCACAGTGCCTCACGCAGAGTAACACTCAACATTCCTTGAATAAATGAATGTTGTAAAGCCATTCGCTGGCAGTCTAAATATAAGACAGCATCATAGAGTGGAAACTGGATCATTTCTGGCACCAGATTGACAGAAACTTGAAATCTGGCTGTAAAACATTCCAGCTGCATGGCATTCTTTGAGTTTCAGTTTCCTTATGCCTGGTATGAGAATGAAAATAATAGCAACCAACATATATCACAATGCCTGAAAGCTCCATATCACTTAGAAGGGCCACAACGTCCTTTTCCCTTGCTGCTGGAAGGGATGCCCAGGGGAATTAGTATTGTTTAGGTATGACTCCCTTTGCCATCGAAATCTGGACTAGAGGCATGCTGCAAAAGATGAAATAGCTCCTGTCCAGGTAGCTCAGTTGGTTAGAGCATCATCTGGAAACACCAAGGTGGCGAGTTTGATGCCTGGTCCATGAATGTATAAATAAGTGGACCAACAAATCAATATTTCTCTCTTTCTCCCTTCCTCTCTCTTTCTAAAATTCAATAAAACAAAAGATAAGCAACTATAGGACCATGGCTAATGTACGTAGACTACTCTTAGCTCTTACAAATTTTAACAGAAAAATATTGCCTCTTCTTCAACTTTTTGGAAGAGTTTGAGAAGGACAGGTATTAAATTTACTTTGAATGGTAGAGTTCACTAGTGAAGCCATCCGGTCCTAGAATTTTAGTTTTGGGGAGGTTTTTGATGGTTGTTCTAATTACTTCACTGTTGATTGGTCTAGCAGGAGTTTCCAGTTCTCCATGATTTAGTCTAAGAAGTTTACATATTTTTAGGAACATATTCATTTCTTCTAGATTATTGAAGTTGGTGGCATATTATAGTCTTTCACAGTATTCTTGTATGATCCTTTGTATTTCTGCAATGTCTGTGGTAACTTCTCTTTAATTTCTGATTTTGTTAGAGTCTTTTGACTTTTTGCCTTAGTGAATCTAGCCCGAGGTTTGTTAATTTTATTACTCTTTTCAAAGAACCTGCTCTTTGTCGTGTTCATTTTTGGTATAGTCTTTTTGTTCTTTATTTTATACAATTCTGCTCTAATTTTTATTTCCTTCTGTTGACTTTGGGCTGCTTCTTTTTTTCTTTTTCTAGTTCTTTCAGGTGTAATTTTAGGTTGTTTACTTTGGTTATTTTTCCTTGTTAGTTAAGATAGGCCTGTCATAAGAAGAGAATAAGCATTTACTAGTAGAAGTTTAAAATCTGTCACTAAGAACTTACAGGTGTAACAATCAGTCATGAATAAGATAAATTATACCTAAGCAAAAACTGAGGGAGGGAAAAGCCTTATTCAGAAAGAAGAAGGTAACGACACAATTCAGTGTGAAGTGGGAGACAGAGACAGAGAGAGAGTAACCAAATCAATTTTGGAGACCTAAAGGACAAGAATGAACTCCCACCACGGACGTCACAAGGTCTGCTATGACCCAGCCCTGGCTCTTCCTGTACTTCTACAAAACTCTGCTTGAGCATAACTACAAACAAAAAATCTTGACTTTCCTGGCAACTCAAATTGCCTGACCAATTGATTGATACCTGCTTCACAAAGTTGCTGAGATCGGGAAGCTGGATGCTGAGTGTGCAATAGCCCTTAAAATGTTTTATCCCTTTTTCTGACATGTACAGTGACATTCTAACCTCACGGCACAAACTGGATTGGTACTTTAAAATGTACATCAGATCATATTCTCTTTATTTAAAACTCTCCAATAGCTGACCATCTCACTCCTTGCTAAAGCTAGATAACCTAAAATTACCAGCGAGGCCTTCTAAAATCTGCCCCCATATACACAAGTGAGCACATGCACACACATACACACCCTCATCGTCTACTCTCTACCTCTCAACACTCCAGTCATGACACACTCCTTGATGTTCCTTGAACATTTTAGGCTATCAGATTCTCGAATCTAAGCTCTTCTTTGGCAAGAAAACTTCAAAGCGCATTCCCCCATCTCATGAATGTTTTCTGCCCACTGTCTCCTTCTCAGTTGGAGCTTTCCTGGTGTGTCTGTATCAAGTGTGGTGTGCTTCCTACTCCATGAAAATAGTAACTAATCCTCTCATCTGATCTATGTTTCTCATCAGCACTTTTGCTTAGCTAGTGTCCTAGATATTTACTAATTGATCTTGTCCATTCACTGTGTCCCTTTCCTAGAACGTGGGCCCCACTTACGGGCTTTTGTGTGCAGTTTTCATGAGTGTATCTCCAACACTAAGACAGGCACCTAGAAGACCTCCCCTTTTACCCCCCTCCACCCAGTACCCCCATTCCCTTCAGCAACCACAACAAAACACATCATGATTAAAATGCCAAAGGTTAAAGATAAAGAGAGAATCTTAAAAGCAGCAAGAGAAATGCAGAGTTTCCTACAAAGGAGTTCCCATAAGTCTGTCAGCTGATTTCTCAAAAGAAACTTTGCAGGCTAGACTGGTCTGGCAAGAAGTATCCAAAGTCATGAAAAGCAAGGACCCACATCTTAGATGACTCTATCTAGCAAAGCTGTCCTTTAGAATGGAAGGGCAGATAAAGTGCTTCCCAGACAACATAGAGCTAAAGAAGTTCATCATCACCAAACCATCATTATATGAAATAAAGGGAACTATTTAAGAAAAGGAAGAAGATCAAAACTGTGAACATTAAAATGGCAATAAATTTACAGCTATCAACAATTGAATCTTTAAAACAAACTAAGCAAACAAGTAGTACAGGAACAGAATCAGATATGAAGATCATTTGGAGGGTTATCAGTTGGGAGGGGGAAAAGAGAGAATGGGGGGAAAGGCGCAGGGATTAAGAAGTACAAAGTGGTAGATACAAAATAGACAGGGGGAAGTTAAGAACAGTACGGGAAATGGAGTAGCCAAAGAACTTACATGTATGATACTATTTTTTTAAAGAAGCATTTCTTTAAAAAAATGTATGTTTTCTTCAGGAAGGAAAAAATGTTGTATAGTGAGTACAACAGAGGTTTTGACATTAAAACAACCTCTACTCAGAAACTGCTCTACTATTGTCTTATGTTTATACAAATGTAAAGGGGCCAACAACTACCTGGAAGAAATGTTGTGAGGATTAAACAGCGTTACGTGTGTGTAATTTGTATCAGGGTACAGTCATTCTGTGTGTACTGAGAAGTGGAAAAGCTGAAGCTTTCCATTTCTTCTGCAAGCAGACCACTCTGAACCTGCCACTGTACCCTAGTTCATGAGCACATTTTGGCTTTCAACCACACAATTGCCCGCCCGCAAAGATCTGGCTATGTTTGCTTGCAGAAGTATTGATGCCAGGTTTTCTTATTTTTGAACATATGGATTTACAAAATATAACTAACAATATGTGTCTAATAACACAAGTTATTTTTTGTTAAAATTAAGATGAATTTTTTTAGAGATGCTTATTAAAATCAAGACGTTAAAGTGCTGCTAAAGGGTGTGAATAAAAACACTTGAAAAATAGTTATAAAATATCATTCACACCGAATAGTAACAGTGTGTGTCCACACAAAAACCTGTACAGCTCTGTTCATATTTGTTAAAACTTGCAAGCAACCAAGATGTGAGTGGGTAGGAGAATGGATAAACTGTGGTGCATCTGGACAATGGAGTTATTCAGGAATGAAAAGAATTGCTCTATCCACCATGAACATACCTGGAGAAATCTGAAATCCATATTGCTGAGGGAAAGAAGCCATTGTGAAGAGAATACACACACATGATTTTGACCACACAGCATTCTGGAAAAGGCAGAACAATGGACAGTAAAAGATCAGTGGGAGGGGGGGGAGCGGGGGGAGTTAGGTGGGAGGCAGGGATGAACAGGCAGAGCACAGAGATCTTTAGGCAGTGAATCCATTCTGTATGATGCTATCATTACACCTTTGTCCAAACCCATAGAATGAGTAACACGAAGAGTGAACTCTAGTGGGAACTCTGGACTTTGGGAGAGAGTATTGATGTGCCCTGTAGGTTCATCAGTTATAAGGAATACACACACCACTCTGCTGCAGGACCCGACCGTGGGGCGGGCTGGGGTGTGCAGGGGCGGGGTCACAGGGACTGAGCAGTCTTTATGCTCGATGTTGCTGTAACCCCAAAAAACAGCTCTAAAAAATTGAATTAAATTTTTTTGACTGGTAGGTCTTCATGTTTCTTTACATTTTCCTTCACAATGACATACAATATATATTAAATTAAACTACAAGTATATATAATAATAAAATAAAATATTTAAGCTATCTTTAAGGAGCACTAATGTTTTATTTAACCATGCTAACTAATTGATCCACTGTCAGAAAATATAATGTAGAATAAGCTAATTTCTGCTGAGTAGATTTTTCTGTATTTACATGTGCATTTATACATATATTTATTGATCACATATATAATTTAATTTTCAAGTATACTGTACTATAAATATTAAAAGCCTCTACATTACATAAAACAAAGCAGAAATTGGTCAACTTTTCCTGTAAGTGTCAAGACAGTAACTATTTTAGGTTTTTTAGGTCAAGAAGTCTATTGCAAGGACTCATCACTGCCATAATAGTATGAAAGCCGCTACAGACAATTGAGACCATGCAAAACAAATGTGAATGGCTGAGTTCCAATATACCTTATTTATATAAATAGAAGGCCAGGTAGATTTGGCACATGGGCATCTTAATTTGCATATTGTGAGGTAGAGAAAGATTGCCATTTAATTATTGTTCAAATATTACTAATTTCCAATGACTAGTTTTCATTAGTTTAAATATATACATTTAAGCAGGATTTTTCTTTGTACAAGTATATCTACAACTTTTAGAAAATGTAGCAGTGTTTTAGAGGTACTACTGCATTTCAGGAAATGTAAGCAATTCACAGAACATCAACTTGTACAGTTGAGCTCAGTCTGCAAACAAGCCATTCCGTTCCACAGTTCTCCCATGATCAGTGTTGATTCAATCACACATGTTTCACATTTCATCACATGTGCAGTGGAGGCTGACATTCCTCTTTTCCCAAATGATTCTATTGGATTTTCATTTTGTTTTCACTCTTTTGTGATGCTCAAACATTATCTGTGCCTTTCATTTTCAAGAGCTGGTTGGTCTGAGTCTTATGTGTCTTTCTATCACTCTAACCTCTGACACAGTCTTGCAAAAAGAAAGATGACAGATAATAGATAGATTGGCCATCAGGGCCATCAATGGTGATAATTCTGCATTTCTGGAGTTCTATTTCTGAATTCTAGCATTTGAAATTGTTTGTATCTGTATTACCAATTGCTAAAGTGTGTCTTTTATAGGATAGGCATTTCTGTTATTAATGTAGTTATTTATTGCCAATTTCCTTTATCATGGGGATTAGGTTATAGTTTAATCAAATACAACTCTTCCTTGGATGCAGAGCTCCAGAGAAGGTATGCTCACAGTAACAAAACAAAACAGAAATAAAAGATGAAATGTGTATATTTATGAACAGATACATTTTAATTATATCAGACCAACACTGCTGCAACTAGAATTTAAAAGCTAAACCTTATAAGGCTAGACAAAATGTTGCCATATTTAACAGATTTTTTGTTAACTGGGAGCCAAGTTTTACTGAATCTGCCAAAAAAGGACTTACCGTTGTTTGAAGCATATGGATTAGCGAGTGTTCGGTTTATTGTTTTTGTTCTCAGAATGCATTTTATTTTCTCCTGTTTATCAGTGTGATACATGATCCCTCTTAAAAAATAAAAGAAAATACTGCACACTGGACTAATAGGAAAGAATAGCATCTAATGATTATCCATAGAGAAAATTACTTTTATTATCAGATTTTAGGAAAGTGACTTTATATATGTCTGCAGTGAATGAATACTGTTGGTTGACAACTAGAGTCAACTACTCTGATTTGGTAGAATCTACATAAAACATGCAATTCCAAACCGCACATTCTTTAGAAAACCTAATCCTATCTCACTATAGTCTGCAGTTCTGATTATCCTTTGAGTGGGATTTCAACAATCAGTGCAGCAAATGCTGACCCACACTTGCTCCCTTATGAGATGAGATATACCCTCAGGACATCACCTTGAACCAGAACTCGCAGGTTGAAAAAGGGTCACTGCCCTCCAAAGTAGGTCTGGAAATTGTGTCAAAGCAAGAAGCGACATCCCATAAAATGTCATGTCCTTCCATAAATACTAGAACACGGATGCATCCTGAGGACATAATGTTAAGTCAAACAAACCAGTGATAAGGACAAATACTGAATGATTCCACTTTTAGGAACAACGTAAGTCAGCTGAGCTCAGGGAAGCAGGGAGTGGAATGCTGGCGGACAGGGCTTGGGGGCGAGGGGATCAGGAGCTTGTTCAGTAGGTACACAGTTCTGCAAGATGAGTAAGTTCCGGAGATGTGCTGTGCAACATCATGCCTATAGTTTACCAAACCAGTGTTTTGTACTTTAAACTTTCTGTTAAGAGGATAGATCTCATGTTGTGTTTTTGCCACAATTTTTTTAGAGAAAGCTCACGAGATAAAGCGTATTTGTATTTGGTATGCCACATGTTACAGAGGTATCTAACATTTATTTAACAAATGGTCACTAGTGAAATTTCTGAATTAAAAAATGAAGTAAACCTAAGTCAGAACACGGTCTGTTTAGTTCTCACAGCCCTCATTGTAATCCTTTTCCTACTATCATAAAAAAGCAGTGAGCATGCCTATCATCCCAATGTTGCAGGACTCAAGGATGTTTCTGAAATCTGATGCTGTCTCCTTTCAATAATTGCATATATAAACCTTAACAATATTGTCATATAGGCATTCATTATTTTAGACACTGTTCATATTTCTTAACCTCTTTCTGATTTGGATTGAAAATTATTTTTAACTAAAAACAGTTTGAGAAAACAGCATAAAACTTAACATTGTGTATTTTACAAAAATAATGTTTATGATAGAATCAAATTATAAATCTCCTACAATCAGTCCTGTAGATAGGCAATCAACTCAGGAAAAGAGGAAGGTTACAATTTAGACATTGCCTTCTCCTTCTGTATTCTACTTGATTCCTGAGCAGAAAGACTGAATTAAGAAGCAGCCAGGAGGCATAGACCCAGCGGAAAAGCTCTTCTCCTTTTGGTAACTATTGTGCTTACTTCAAATTGATCATTTGTTTCATGGGCTAGTTCCCAAGCACAGGGCATGTCCTTTCCACTCGCAGAATCCTCTTACATAGGTTGAATTTCCTCTTTATCACCTCAAGGCGATAAGTACTTCATTTCTATTTTATTTTTGCTCGTCGTTAGGAAAAGGGAAAAGAATATGATCAGTTCATACTACTTGCTGGAGCTGTCTGCATTTTAATCCCAGACTAGGAGCGGACACCAGAGTGCCCTTACGACATTTCACACAAAGGGCACAGTGTTCCAGGCTCTATTCAGAGAACCCAAAATAGCCTCCAGTGAGCAATGACAAACCAAGGGTCGTGGTACTTAATGCCGAAGCCCAGAGCAACGTGACTCAGTCAGGTTTGATGAGAAGCTAGGGAAGCAAAAGCAGCACAACCTCTTCTACTATTCCTCATGTGTTTCACAGGAATTTTGAACTTCCATTTCCTTGGAACTGCTAGAACTTGAAGACACAGGTAAGAATGGGATAATCAGGTACATATTGAACTATATAAATTAATTTTTAATGAATATAGGGCCCAAAAGTACTTTGAAATCTCATCGCCCATGTGCACTCGACAGGAAAGAAAAAATTCTAATGTTTTAAAACTATGAGATGTATATCGAACTTTCTCTAAGACAAATATACGTGAGAGCAATTCATCATTATCATTCAGGTTGAGAAAAAAGTTGCTTCTACCTAGAATATTTAAAACACTGTTTCTGGGGGATATGTATCACTACTGTGTCTTTTCTTTTCTCTAGAATTTTGGTTTTCAATCTGTCACGTATTTTACCTTTGCACCACCAGATGATATTTACAGAAAAATTGTCAACCTTAAAATTATGAGAACAAATATGCATTTACAGAGTAAATATTTTAATATAATAAATTATTTATATTTAGGAAGTGATGTAAGGATGGCACTTTCTGCACATCTGAACAAAACTAACGCTTCTTTGAAGAACAATCTATTTTCGC
>VMDR010035075.1:0-10871 GCA_007922815.1 Macrotus californicus | reverse complement strand
AAGTAGCTGTTAACCCTGGTTAGAACCTCTAAACAAACCCAGAGGGAATGTTTTCATCAGAATCATCAGGACTGTGTCACAATAAAACCTAAATGACTGGTCCTCGAGTCACGGGATACTCTCCTGGATTCAGAAAAACTGTGCAGAAAATTATTGACATTTCCATTGAGCTACAATAAAACTCACATTTATTAAAACACTTGATTTTTTTAAATTATTATTTCTTCCTTACAACTGCATATATTTTTAAATATCTTCAATTTCTCTAAGAAACAATTTTTCTCCATAACTCTCCCACACTTTATACTAATATCCTTTTATTCATAGCAGATGGAGGAAATTAGAGTAACATATTTGATCTAAAATAATTAGTGTTGCATCGGCATTTCCAATCTAAATGGCATTTTAAGGGGTTATTGTTACATGGATCAAGAGTTTGTTCTCGACACACGAGACATAAAAACAACTTTGAAACTTTTTCCTGGCAATTAGCTTTTGCATTTTAATTTCTTCAACATCATTCTAGTTGGATTTCTTTTTAATTTCTTTATTTCTTCCTTTTTTAAAGGGTAGGGAAGGGAGGGAGGAAGAGAGGTAGAGAAACATCAGTGGAGAGAGAAACACTGATCAGTTGCCTCACCAAGGCAGCTCAGCTGGGGACCAAACCTGCAACCCTAGGCATGTGCCCTGACTGGGAATCAAACACGTGACCTTTTGCTTTGCTAATTTTAAACACAAATCAAATGGGAGTTTAAATACAAATCAAATAAGAGAATAAAGTGGCCCAATTTAGTCATGAGTCATACTTTGTTCACGGGCTAGTCTGCTAATAAATCACTATAGCTGCTTCTTAAAAACAGTATTCTCAAAACTGACCATCAACTGCTGGGTTATCTGGAAAACTGGGAATATATTCTTAATGCTCAGATATCATAAGCCTGCCCTTTAGCCTCCTGAAATGCGTAAAATTAAACTGCATATGTAGGTGGTGAGCTTCAGATGACTACCTTTCAGTCCAAGAGCTAAATAATCCCTGGCCCAAGAATGAACCAATCCAGCCCTGGCCAGGTCGCTAAGTTGGTTGGAGCATGGTCCTGATACACCAACATTGCAAGTTCGATTCTTGGTCAGGGCACACACAAGGCTCAGCCAAGGATGCATAAGTAAGCGGAACACCAGGTCCACGTCTCTCTCACTCTCTCTCTCTCTCTCATCCTCTCTCTTTCTAAAATCAGTAAATTAAAAAGAAAAAGAAAAGAATGAACCAATCCATGAGTGTTTCTTTAGCATATATTATATCCACTGTGGAATTCTTTTTAAGTTAAAAATATTATACACCTGGAAAAATGCACTCTTGTGGAGACTTCAGAGCAGTCACACAGGATGACCCCAGACCCCAACTGTCATACCTGGTATTTCTATGCTGCATTGTGACTTTCAAACTACTTCCATGGCATTTTTCACTTTCACCCTCACAGCAAACCTAATAACAAATGCAGGATGAAAGAGGAAGTAGGCACAAACATAGAACTCTAGAGATGAAAGTGATACTGCAGACCATCAACAACCTTCTTTTACAGATAAGGAAATGGAGACCAAAGGGAAGTGAGGACCTTTGCCTTCTTGTAAGCCAGGCTTACAATGCAAATAAAGTAAAGGCATGTCATCATGAGAGTCACAAAAATGAGTCACAAAAGTACTACAAGAAAGAAACATGATGGGAGTAATGGACACTAATTCCACTTTAATGTGGGTTTTTTTTTAAAGCAATTCTATCAGAATAAAGTTTGAAATCCAATGTTGGTTTACCAAGGTGCTATGCCACTACTAGATACCTTAGAGAGAAATACAACTTTAAAATTCATAGTTTCCGGTAAATATGTACAAGCCTTTAAAGAACATATTAATGTGGTTGTAAACAGTCTACATACATATACACAAAAACTTAAAATTCACTATGTAACTATTGAAAGGAGTCTAACCATTCTGCAGTTCAGTTAAGGAGCTACCCATGCACTCACTACACACTCCACGTGTCCTCTACGCTCCCGCCCCAGCAAGTCCTAGCTGGTTAACTTAATATTGTGATCTCCCTGTTATACAACAAGGGTTGAAAATAATATTATCTGTAAGTGAGAATATATTGGAATTAGTATCTATTTTCTCTTACCCCATTCCCAAAATTATATCTCAACAATGCACTAGCCAGTGTCCTAATAGCTTTTATTTCATAGATAATAGCCATTTTCCATGACTCATTCATAGAAAAAAATTTTAATTATTTTTTAAAAATCCGCATCTGGGATATAATCACGATTCTAATAAGAGACCACATTAAAGAAAAGTGAAAAAGTAAAAACATTAAAAGTGGAATTATTTTAAAAAAAGAAATTCATAGTGGCAGTGAAAGATTGTATCACGGTTAGAAGACAAATGTCCGTGTTAGAATAAACAATTTATTGTCAAATACAATAATAACCTCAACACTGTAAAACTGTTTTTCACCACCTTTTAAACCAACAGAAATAAAGAATGTAAAACACAACATCTGACGCACAGAAAGTTTTACTATTCTCCTCAAAGAAGGAAGAACAAACATCTCTATTTCCATTTTGGAACTGCACAATATGTTCTTGCATCCCATTTGCTCTGATTCATTTACATTTTGCTGAATTATGATTTGGTCCAGTTTCATCATTCAACAGATAAAAAATAATCAACAACAACAAAAAGTCCTCAAAGATGCCTCAGATGAAGCTGCAAAGAAACTAAGTACATGAGTTAGTGAAGCACATTCAAGCACACCACTGTGGCAGTGCGTCTTTTCTCTTCCTGTCTGAGAAGTAATCGCACCGCTGAAATTAGACAGCCAGCCTGCTTCACGCACACCGGAGCCCAAGCCAAAAGCAAACTCTTTGAATAAAAACACTGCCTTCTGATTCTTTTCACATGGCTACATTTTTGACATTTCCTTCAATACTCTACCCAGATGCAGTGTTACTATGACAAAAAATTTCTGTAGGCATGACTGGCACATCTGTGGCGAGTGGCAGGGAATGGAAACGGGCAACAAGTCCCTTTAGTGATTGCAGAAAGCCCACAGGCATTCTGCAAACCCTTGCATACATTTCATAATGATATAAAAATGGAAACCATGATGACAATTTTAATCACCTGATGGAAAATTCTGTGATCTGCTCTAACTTTGTAACAATGACAGCCTCTGACACACAGGAGACTGATGGGCACATATTCTCTCCCTGCGTCACTGTCCACATGAAGGTTTACACGTGGCCAGAGATAGCCTTAACATAGTATTTATATAACCTATCTAAGGACAAATTATAAATGGCCAAATTTGACGACGTGGAATTTTCTTGATTATTTTTAATTTGACTCAAATTACCTCTCTGAGCTCTAGAGCTTTCTCCTGGGCCCTGGGAGATATCCAGTGTCCGTAATCAGAGTTAGTCCATGCATAGTCAGTGCTGCACTGAGTTCTGCCACAAGGTAGCAATTAGAGTCAAATCTCTTCTGGAAATGCCAATTACTGTTCTTTGTCTTCCCTGTTGAATGTCTTCTCAATATAGGAATGACATATCATTTTTACCTGATCAAATTGGAAAATATTATTTAAAATAACACTCATAGTTGGCAATGAAGGATGCCCAAAGGTGCTCTTGGGAAGGTAAACTGGAACCACCTTCCTGGAAAACAATCTGATAACAAATATCATGACGTTTGTATCCCACTTTATTCACTGATATTATTTTGGGAACATTGTTCATGTCTTTAAACAGTCTTAAAACCGGAATTTTTAATGTGACTATATGAAAGTCTTTCATTGTTTCCCCATGTGTCAACATTTTAGTTGTTCTCAATTTGAATTATTATTAAGTAATGCTATAGAGAACATCTCTATAAGTACACTTTTAAACTGCATTCTGTTTATTCCTTAGGACAGACACCTAGAAGAGGAAATACAGATACTAGCAAGGTTTTAAGGTCAAGTATCATTTTTCCTGGCAACTAAAGAGCTGTAATCAACAAACCAATTCCTAAACTAGAATTCCGGTGGCTCATCATTTAGAAGAACTGTGTGTGATGATAAAACCGACCTTGCTTATTTTCACAGCCTTGACAATGAGTAATTCCTTGGAGAAAACCAATCAGCATATATGATTAGGTAACCATTAACTTAAACAGGACAAATCAGGTCCAACCAAAAGAACATTCATCTCAAGCAAAGGAACAGACTTTTAATTAATTAACAGCTGAGTTAATTGACTCTGTCCTAGAGCAAAGATCCTCTTCCCAAGTCCATTAATGTGTAAGACGGAGAACACATTCTTACCATCATTGGTTTGCCTTAGTTTGCCTGCCTTTTGAAGTCCAATAAACAACCGGAGGTTATAAAACTGAAAAGCCAGAATGTAGTTAAACATTTTGTGGTTGTCAGAACTTACTTCCTGGTGGCAGGAGCAGAGAAGTTACTGCCTGGAGGCTATTCTACAGGAAAACAAGACTGACCCTTAAATTAAAACTCCAGATTTTAGAAGCCAGTGAATAATGAAATATCACTTTTTAACCTATCATATTGGAAAATATTTAAAATGATAACACTCACTGTTGGCAAGAGAACAATATTTCCTGAAGCTCATTCCAGGGGAAAATATTTTCATGATCAAACAAGTTTATGAAGGAATTTAAAAAGTTCAAGTTGAACCTTTAAACACTGGATCTCCATAAGGGGTTATAACCAGCAGTATTTCTTAAACTTATTTAACTACCAAATGCTCTTGCTTTATGTCGCCTTTTGTTTTTGGCTGTTGGGTTTCTGTCAAGTATCTCAAGGATGAGCATTCTGTGGAACATCTTTCGTAAATGTTTCCTTCAGCTAGCAGTTGTCAAACATTTTGGTCCCAGGACCCATTCACACTCTTGAAAATTGTTAAAGGCCCCCAAATGTTTTTGCTTATGTAGGTAACAGCTATGAATATTTACCATATTAGAAATTAAAATTTCTAAAACACTATTAATTCATGTAAAAATACCAATAACAAACCTGTTACATGTTAACATAAATATTTTCTAAAAACAAACAAACAAACAAAAGAAAAATAGTGAGTAGAATAGCATTATCTCACAGTTTTGAAAAACCTGTTTAATGTTTGGCTTAACAGAAGACCAGTAGATGCCTATATCTGCTTCTACATTGTGTCATGAGATGTATTGTTTTGGTTGAAGTCTGTCAAGAAAATCCAGGAGGAGCATTTTAATAGCTTTTACAAATGAGTATGAATATTTTTCTTGGATACTGCATCCAAACTTGATAAATAGTAGTTTCTTTAATAGTCAGTTGCAGTTTGGAGTCTGAAACAGTACCAATAAACTTTTAGTGCTCTATTACATAACAATTCATGGTCTGTGTTGTACTTTGGGGTCTTTTCCCCATGCAAAATTTTGTAAAAGCATGCATTGTTCTGGTCGAAAATATTGGCTCACTGAATTATGCAGATCTTCCAAACGCTGACACATTTCATTATATAGTATAAACAAGAATCCCATTTGTTAATATCACCATCGATCTCACCAGAAGTCTTTAAGTACTGGGAAGCTGTCAAGCTCATGATGGCACATACAAGTTTTCCAAAATTCTAATTTTTACTTGAAACCTTGAATTTTATCATTGGCAATGAATACTGTCCAATGGTTTACTGAAAGTGACAGGCTCAGTTTAGGCATGTTTGTGAAAATGTTTGTCAGATATGGAAGTCTGAATAACCGTATTTCATCTGTCAACTGTTCTTTCAAGTAAAAATGGCATTCTGTGTAAAAGCAGCAGGTTCCCTCTGCTCACAGTGAAATAGCCGAACACATGGTTTCCGCACACAACCGTGATACTTCAGTATGCAGCTGTTCTTAACGCCTGCTTCCTATTTCTCACAGACACACACAGACACAAGACATGCACTCCAGAGTGAAAACTTAATTAAATTGATAACTAACTGTTTCATCAGGACATTTTTAATGAAATTGGCTTTCTTTTTTAACCACAAGTCACGGTGGTAAGACCAATAGCTCAGTTTGGTGCCCCTGCCTTGATGCATTCTACAGTGTTTGCTTCATGTTATGGTTTTACTCACTATCAGTGCAAATGTCCACATGGTAAAGAAGACAAACACTTAGTATTATAATGATAAGTTTTGACCTTGCAGACACCCTGAAAGGGTCTCTGAGATCCTCAGGGGCCCATAAACCACACTTTGAGAATTGCTATTATGGGCTTAAAATCTGGGTCTGACAAAAAACTAGTTGGGGCCAAAGAGGAAAATCCTCATCACCACTTTCCAGCTCATCCCCTGGGTGTGTGAATTCATGAGTGTCAGGTAGCAATCCACATTTTCCTGCAACGTCCACTCTTTTGTCCCTAGTATTAAAATCTACTTGGTCCCCGCTTAGGATCGCACTCACGTGTGCAGCAGTGATGCTTCTTCCACAGACAAGGCTGAAAGAAACCTGTTTGACTGCTTCCAGGCAAAGACCCTGTGCTTTTCTTGGCTCCAGGCCACACAGCAACATGAGGAATGCTGTGACTTACCTACCACAGAGATGTGCAAGAAGACATTTGGAAACTTGTGTGTCTGCAGCTTGGAAGTGGCCAAGCCTGCACGGTCACATGGAATCTCTCTAGGAAGAAAGGCATGGCCAACCTAAATTAATTTGCCTGGATCTTCTCTGAATAGGTAGCCGATGGCCCCACTAAACAGACCATCCATAGAACCTATAGATTTGAATCCTGCATCTACAGCAATGATTCTCAGAGTATGATTCTTGAATCCTGTGCACCCTGGGGAGCACCTGTCTCTTGAAGCCGCCATGGACTACCAGAGAGAGTACCTGAGGGTACGGCAGGCCACCGAGCAGCAGTGCAGGTTGCACTCTGTGCGAGTTGCACAGAAGTATACAGTTGTAGGTTGTGGCTTGGAATTTGCATTTTAACAAATTGTGTGAATCTTGGGCACGCTAGAACTCAAGAAAATATTCTAGGGCAGTCGTTTTCAAACTTTACTGTACCTCAGAATTACCTGTCTTGGAAGTGAAAATTCAGGTGTCTAAGTGCCATGCTAGACCTACCTAATCAGAATCTTTTGCATAGAAGGCTGAGCATCTGTATTTTCAAGAAGCTTCGTAACCGATTCTGCTGCCTATCAAAATGGGAAACCATTTTTCTAGACTAAGGATACACTAACTTTCTACAAGAAACTAGGTCTCTGAAAACTGAAGACAACAGACAAATTGACTGCTTAGGAAATTATATCATTTAGACAGTCCATTTGGTAACTATACATTCATCTTTTAAAATACCCAATAACTTTTCTTTTAATCCAACTTTATATCCTCCTCTCTTATTACATTTTTTTCATTCTTGGTATGGTATTGGAGCTTAACCTTGCATGTTATTTCACCAACATCTTGAAATTTATTCAGCCAGAATTTCCTGCTTTCATATAAATGTAAACTATATGTCAGCCTGATTTCTTTTTTTAAAAATGGATCCTTAGATCCTTCAGGTGAAAAAAACAAACAATTCACTTTCATATCACCAAATTAACTCAGAGTTTTAAAAGTCATTCAAATTTCATGTTATGTACTTAAAAAAATTAAAGACTCAATATAAATGTCATGTCTGGTAATGATTATGTTCCTGGGATTTTTTTTAAGTGAGACAGAGTGAGAAGGAAGATTTTATGACAGCCACAATAGAATCAAACATGTGGAAACAAACAAACAAAAGAATCAAAAGCAAAACTTACCCCTCAAAAAAATAAAAAGCAAACAGGGAAACATGCAGATAAGTCTGTGATATTTTCTCCAAATAACCACTGAAGTAAACACTTGTAGTTTTAAAAGTTGTAAGGGCATTTGGCTTAAGTAAAATCAAAGTAAAAACTACACCATTCTGTTGTTCTAGATGCCAAAATGCCAAATCTGCCAGTGACTCAAAAAGGAACACAGGCTCAGGCAACTGATATTATGTATTCAAAGGATGTAGTTATCTTTGAGTACACACAGAAAAGCTGTTTAACGGAATGTCAAGAGTTGAGAGGGAGAAAAAAGTTGGGGTTAATTCTAAGGTCAAATTAGTTTGGAAAATCACTGAGTTGTACAGAGTCAAATAAATTCTTGTACTGTGAAACTTCTCAGAGCCCATCTGTGCTAACGCTGTTATATTTTTCTAGGAAAAGATAAGGCATGCAGAATTTTCCAAATGTTGACTTTCTTTTTTTTTATTTAGTGTCTTATGAGGCTAGCATTCCCTGGACTTACTCAGGAAATCCTGATAGTGACAGATCAAGCTGTTGAGGCAAATGTTTCGGTTGTAGCTGAACTGTGGTAGAGGGGTCTAGATGCCACAGCACTAGTGAGGGCATGCCCAGCAGCCAGCCCCACCATATCAAGTCCCTTAGCCTCTCCCCAATGACTTTTTCAATCCTGAAAGATAGTGCCTATTAGTAAAGTGCCTTGGGAGGACTGGGCAGGAAACACTAAATAAGAGCCAATTATTGCCCTTGTTACGGAGTAGAATGATGATCTAATAAACCATCCCTATTACTTAACAAAATTTGGAGCCCTAGTTGTTTTGTCTTTTTAACTGCACTTCAGTTTGACCTAGGAGATCTATACTAAAAAGAACAAATAAAATACTCATAGGCAACACATCCAAAAACTGTAATATAAGTTTTCTGATTGGACCCTTTTTTGCTTACATATTTTCAATGGTTGCTAATACCTACAGATAAAATCCAAATTTCAGCCTATCTTTCTAGAGCCATAGATTTTATGATTAAAAAAGATCATGGGTTTTGGAGGCAGACCGACCATGATTAAAAGTGCAGGCTACACTTCACCACATCTTGAGTAAGTTATTTCACTTCTCCAAGCTCTTGATTCTCAAAAGTGTGGTCCATGGACCAGCAGCACTAGCATCATTCAAAGCTTATTAGGCAGAATCACAGGCCCCACTGCAAACCTCCTGAATCAGAATCTGCATTTTAACAAGATCCGCAGGTGACCCATACATACACTGAAATTTGAGAGGTACTACTCTAATTCTCATCAGCTCATCTGAAAATTCCAGGTAATAATAGTAAAAAACAATAAAACTGGACATGTCAATCATTTTCCTCTCCTGCCCCTTTGAATCCACCTCCAAATCTGAAGGATTTCACCATCTAAATATCATTCAGGTAAGCCCACCTCTCTTTTTCCCTTCACTACTTTGGTCCAAGTCCTTCTCATCTTTGTCCATTGACTGAAATGGCCACCCAATTCATTACAATGCATCTGCTCATGCTTCCTTCTTATCTGTTTCCCTATTGCAGCCAGAGAGATCTTCTAGTGAATGCAAATGAGATCAGAGTTTCCATTTGGTTTCAAAATAAAGGCCAAAACCCTGTACCAGATGGACAACCTCTGCCAGGTGGCTCTGTCCACCGCTACACCTTATCTTGCACCACGCTCCCTCTGGCTCCCTCTGCTCCCTCTGCTCCAGAAGCACTACTTTTTCTTTCAGTTTCTTGAACTCACCATCCTCCTTCCCAGCTTTTGCAAAAGCCATCCTTCCCTCTGCTCCTGGCCTGATTAACTCCTCCTCAGACTTTAAATGTCAACTCAAATGTCATCAACCCTGAAAGTACTCCCTAATTCTCCTCCCCAACAACCCACACATTGTCTGGCCCATTGCCTGAACCCCATAAGTATTTGTTGAATAAATAAATGTATAAATCAATGAATGTTCAATTGTATGGTTATTGTGATGACCAAATGGATTGATATCTGTAATGCAACTTTCACAGTGCCTGGTAGAGAATAAGAGCACAGTACAGTACTGGTTGCTATATATTTGCAATATTAGCCCCACTAAAAACTAGGCACCAAGCAGTGCTCAATGTAGCTAATAATTAAAATCACCTGGGGAACTTTTAAACCTCTCAATGGCCAGGCTTTGCCCAGGCCAATTAAATCAGAATCTCTGAGGGTGGGATCCAGGCACCCGGGAGTTTTTTAAATTCCATGGGGGATTCTAATGTGCAGTGCAGGTGGGAAAAGACTGCTTTACCCTTTGTCTCCAAGCCTCCCAGCTTCCAGAGAACACATGACAAGAAGATTCCTCATTATTCATGGCATGAGTCCATGGCCTCACTTCTCCCATAGAAAGAGAAAACAAGAGGGATCCATGTAGCAAAAGTCCAGCAATTCATTTCCCTCGGGTTTTTTGACAGCAGCCAGTTGGGAGAAACTCTCCATGTATCATCAGAGCTGATCTTAAACCTTCTGGGGAAATCCATGTAGCCAGACTACTGTTGAGAGGGGGTGCAGTATCACATGAAGATGATTCAGTATTTAGGGTTAAGTGTTGATTTAACAAAACTCATCAGGACTTCATTATAAACCTGTCATAACTGTTTCATAGAAACAATTGCTATATGGGAGCAATTAATTTCAACTACTAAAAAAAGGTTAAACCTCCTGTGTGATCAGCCACACAGCAAGACATAGGTGAGCTGGGAACCACTTTAACTTACCTTCTGTCTCCTTTAGGATTCAAGTATTTGAAGCATCAAGAAACCAAACTGCACTTTAAGAGGCCTCCTATTCCCAATGACCAACCTTCTGTGTAGGTAGGTATATATTTAAGTACAGATATATTACTCTATGTTTCTCACTCATTTTGAACTTTTCAAAATGTGATCTAAGCGATGAGAATTTTCCAAAGATCCTTTATCTCTTCTAAGGCCTTAAAACACACACACACACACACACACACACACACACACACACACACACACACACACACACACACAAAT
>VMDR010035074.1:0-10880 GCA_007922815.1 Macrotus californicus | reverse complement strand
AGGTAAATGGTTGGGGGAATGGATGAGGCAGGATTGGCACAGATGGTTGTCCCTGTGGGTGATAGGTATGAAAGAAGTCATTACACTATTCTGTTAACTTTTGTATATTTTCAATTTTTTCCACAATAAAGAAGGTTTAAGTGTCTATGTTACTTTCACAGGCATATTTTCTCAGGTTTTTGTTTGTGATAATAAAGTCATTCATTGGTCCCCTGAACAAGAGGTCTGATTTTAAATATGCATGCTAGGCAAAAGCTCTTCACCATGATTAATTTAACTAAGGTAGGTTAGTTTAAATGCATTTTAACAAGAGTTCCTAAATGTTTAGGAAAATAGATGAATTGCTATTTCAAAGACAGTTTTAACAACTAACATTTATTGAATTCTTTCCCTGTGCTTTTACTGTTTGAAGTGGTTTAGAAACATTACCCCATAACAGTACTCATAACACTATGAAATGGACTGACAGAAAGGTAAGAGATGGAGCTGGGATTTGAAACAAGATTTTAGAGCCTGTACTTTTAAACACCAATGACTGAGGATTCCCAGTCAAGATGGTGGTATAGGCAGACATGGCTCACCTCTTCTCACAACCACGTTAAAACTACAACTAAAATATGGAACAACCATCACTCAGAACCGGCAGAAATCAAGTTGAATGGACGTCTGACAACTACAGAATTAAAGAAACCACATCCATCCAGACTGGTAGGAAGGGCGCGCACACAGAGCAGGCTGGTTCCTCACCCACGTGTGGTGGATAAAAATTTGGGAGGGATATCTTGGGAACCAGGAGTCCCAGCCCCACACCAGGCCCCCCAGCCCAGGGTTCCAGTGCCCGGAAGGTAAGTCCCCACAACTTCTGGCTGCAAACTCCAGTGGGGATTGAGTCGATGGAAGAAACTAAACTGCTGGAACCCCAAGAAGTTCCTCTTAAAGAACCCACACACTGAATCGCCTACTCAGACTCACTCCCTCTGAGCTGCAGCACCGGGGTAGGAACTGAAAGGCACCAGTGGTGTACAGGGAGAAACTGAAGTGTCTGGCATCAAGGTGAGCAGAGGCCATTGTCCCTTTTGTAAACCCTCCCCACACAGAGCTGGCAAGCTGGTGCCATTTCTGAGACTGCATCAACCTGGCTAACACTGACCTGCCTTGGAGATCCCCAGAGACTCCACCCCACCTAACTTATAGGCCCAACAAGCTACTTTTCTATATGAAAGTAAGTGAGGACCTCAGCAGCATAAAAAACACCCAGTTAGAACAAAGGACATTAACTGAAATAAAGAACAATTTACAAGGAAACAACAGTACAGTGGATGAAACCGAGAATCAAATTGATGATTAGGAACATAAGGAAGCAAAAAACTACCAATCAAAGCAACAAAAAGAAAAAAAGAATACAAAAAAAATGAGGAGAGTATACGCAGCCTCTGGGACAACTTCAAGAGGGCCAATATTCGTATCAAAGGGGTGCCAGAAGAAGAGAAAGAGCAAGAAACTGAAAATCTATTTGAAAAAATAATGAAAGGAAACTTCCCTAATTTGGTGAAGGAAATAGGCATGCAAGTCCAGGAAGCACAGATAGTCCGAAACAAGATGAATGCAAAAAGGCCCACTCCAAGACACATCATAATTAAAATGCCAAAAGTTGAAGATAGAGAAACTTGAAAGCAGCAAGAGAAAAGAAGCTATTTACCTACAGGGGAGTTCCCATAAGACTGTCAGCTGATTTCTCTAAAGAAACTTTGCAGGCTAGAAGGGATTGGCAAGAAATAGTCAAAGTCATGAAAAGCAAGGACCGACAGCCAAGATTGCTCTACCCAGCAAAGCTATCATTTAGAATCAAGGGACAGATAAAGAGTTTCCCAGACAAGAAAAAATTAAAGGAGTTCATCATCACTAAGCCATTATTATATGAAATGTTAAAGGGGTTTATTTAAGAAAAAGATGATTAAAACTATGAACAATAAAATGGCATTAAATACATATCTATCAACAATTGAATCAAAAAAACAAACTAAGCAAACAAGAACAGAGACAGAATCATGGATATGGAGAGAGTTTTGATGGTTGCCAGACAGGTGAGGGCAATGGGGGAATGAGTGAAGAGATGAGGGGATTAAGAAGTACAAAGAGGCATTACAGATTAGCCATGGGGATGTAAAGTACAGCATAGGAAACGGAGAAGTCAAAGAACTTACATGCATGACCCATGGGCATGAACAATTGTAGGGAGCATTGCAGGAGCAGGGTTGCTGGGTAGAGGGGAACAGAGGGGTAAAAATCAGGATAACTATAATAGCATAATCAATAAACTATAATTTAAAAATAAGTTAATAAATTATTTATTAATAAGTTAATAAATAAATTACCAATGACTAGATGCTTCGAGGCTTAACATACTGCTCTCAGTAGTGTTGGAAAGAATTAAGAGAAGAGAGGAAAAAAACTACTCTAGGCTCGAAATATATATGCATCGCCTGTCAGAGGAAGCAGCATATGTGGTGGGGAGGGAATGGAAAACATTTGAAGGTAGGTAGATCAAATATTGAATTATAGCTAGTACCATTCACTATGACATGACCTTCACTAAATTAAACACCTCTCTTAGTACAGCTTTAATATTCTCACCATAGCAACAAGAATAACAAAATGATAATTATATGAGGTGAAGGATATGTTAACTAACCTTATTTGAGGTAAACATTTTGCAATGTATATGTGTACCAAATCATCACATTGTACATCTTAAACTTACACGATGGTATATGTCAGTTATATGCCAATAGAGCTGAAGGGAAAACCTCTCTTATCCTTGGTTTCCTCACCCATGCTTTGAAGGCTTGAGATAAGGACGGAAAGGAAAATGTAACCTAATACATAAGTATCCTAAAGCATTTACATACAATTCTGTCCTTCCATCAGACTGTAACTCCCTAAGTCATTCATCCTTCTGTCCTTAGCTCCTAGCACAGTACCTGGCACACAGGAGGCCCTTAGGTTTGTTCAGTATAACAGCAGATCTATGAAGAGGTCCAGCACCAATTGCTGGCTTTATTTGTCAAGTCTGTAAGTTATACCAACAAGCAAAATAGGTTTCAAATGTTTGCTTAATAAGAGAGGACAGAACACTAATTCATGTCCCCCTCCTATTCTTACATTATCTTAGCCTGTAAACCCTTTAATCCAAAATTAATGCTGGAAAAAGTTTAGAGAGAGTCAGTGGCCTCTAATTATCTTTGCTGGGGATCATTTACTCTTTCAGGAGTGCACTATAGTTTCCAGACTGATCTAAAACACAAACCTTACCATGTCACTTGTGGCTTATACTCCTTCATTGCTTTTAGAATAAATTTCTGAGCATGACATATAAAGTACCTCATTATTTCACAACTGCTAAAAATGCAAGCTTCACATTTCACCATTCCCAGCTCTACCCTCACACACCCTCTCCTCCCCGGCTTGAGCCACTCAGGTCTTCAGTTTCCTGCACAGGCTACGCACAGGCTTTCTTACCTCTGTTCTTTTTCACGTTCTGTTCCCTCTTCCTAGCACGTCCTCCCCTCCTCCAGCTCACATGTCAGCTCAGAGAAAACTTCCTCCAAAGAGCCTTACCTTACATTATCCTGCACTCTCCCCCAAAAACGTCTTGGTGAGGATCCCCCTCTTTGCTCTTGAAGTACGTGCACACCACTGTGATGGAATTTATCATTCTGTAGTCTGATGTCCTGTATTCTCCACTGCGTTCCTCAAGGACAGAAACTCTTGTCTCTGCAGCATCTCTCTACCCCAGTACTAAGTGCACAGCAAGTGATTAACAAAGATTTGATAAACAAATAAAGGAACCTTATTTTGTTAACATGGAAAGCCCACTGTAAACTTACGGACATCCCCTTTTCCCTATTACTTAGGTAAAAATGAATGCAAAATCTTAAGCTGAACATATTACCAAAACACAGTTGAAGGCCAGTTTGCACACAGTGAGACAAAAAAAAATCAAGTGAAAAGAGGATCTGAAATCTTGTCTGGTTGGAAAAAAGAAGATTGGTTAAGCAATAAGGAAATAGAAAGTAATAGCTTCCTGATACTTGTGGCTTTAGTCCTTGAAGACTGTTTAATCACTGATTTTAAGTGTATGTATTTTTAATCGAGTGTTCTATAATGTGAGATTATCAACTAAAAGAAACATAGCAAAGATAAATCCCTATTTTCTGATAACTGTGAAAAGTCCTGTTGTCAACAAAAACATCATATACTAAGACAGATAATTTTCTAAGACAGTAAGTTTACATAAACATATTTTTTTGCAACAAATGTCAAGCCCATTTGGAATTCCTAACAGTAATTTTACGCAGAAGTCCATCAATGATAACACAAAAGTACTAAGTTGCAAAGTTTTTGTAGCAACTCAGTATCATTATTTGATATTGTCTGTTTCTGACTAAAATTGTGTGTTATCTTTTATACTGACTGAAATGGTCCTAACTTTTTGGAATTATGCAATTTGCCCTTAAATGCCATCCTACCTAATGTATAAAATTACTTATCTGACTCACAGCAGATACCTGTCTTCTCTTCTGGAAACCCATTACTGTACAGATCAACAAGGCTAACAAAAAAAAGGAAAGTAAATTTAAAATAAGCAGCCATAGTGGTATGTGAGGATGTTTGGTCTTCCAGGTAAAGTATACACTTCCTACTATAAATCCAAAGAATTAAAGGAAAAGCAATAAGGGTGGTGAATAAATCTATGGTACGGAGAGAAAAATAGTGACTAAAAATCAGAAAAGAGAGAGAAGATGGCAGAGAGAAAAAGATGCACTAAAATTAACAACAGTGGCTAGAAAGCTGTAATAGAGCGCACTAAACTCAATCTACTTTTAGCATGTTAATTTAACATGATAGGAAGAGCTTCAAAAATAAAATAGACTTGGTTTTGAACCTCAGCTAGTTAGCATTTCATAGCTATGTGACTTTTGGGCAGACAACTTCGTCTCAGATTCAGGTTCTCTGTAATATACAGTAACACTACTAATTCACGACTGAAAAGATTAGAGATAATGAAGAATAAAAAAGAACGGAAGTAGAGAAAAGTAAACAGATATTGAAAACATAACACTACAAAGAACAGCTAACATTTAGAAGGCCTACTTACGCCAGGCATCCTAAGTACCTCATTTAATCCTTAAAATAACCCCGTGAGGTAGATGCTATTATTGTGTCCATTTTGTAGATGAGAAAATTGAGGCACTGCCCAAGGTCACATGGGTAGTAAGTAGTGGAGCAAATGATTCAAATCTAGGCAGTCTGGTTCCAGAGATGATTATCACAAATACATAATAATTCTTTCGTTAGCTTGAACAAAAGTTCTCTTTCAGAATGACATAGTTGTGGTATGTTCCCTCCAAAAAGCTAACCTCTAAAAACTACAGAATTCTGATCTACAGTTTATCTCTGCTATTCTGTTGCCTTTGTACAAATAATTTCACAATTATGGGCTTTCATTTCCTCATTTCTTTAAAGTATAATGCTGCTGTCCTAGGTTATTATACTTTTAAGAACAAGATACAAGATAGTTTACCCAACTGTCTTTTCTTCCAGGGATAGATGAAATCTGCAGATATAGCTGGTTATACAAAAGGAGACAATAAAAATATGTTCTATGTCAAGCAGGTATGGTATTTTAGGCCATTTTTGTGGCTAGTGATTATGGTGCTAGGTCTGGGAAAGAATTCCAAATTTCCAAGTTGCCCTTTTCTGGTCATGCTTCTGGATAGGAGGAAGAGATAACAAGAGATGAATGAGACCATTTCTGGCCCCTTATTGTCACACACAATCTAGTTGGAAAATATCATATAGTTCTTTGAATCTGCCGTTCACAATCAAAGGTCTTCCTGACCATATCATTGTCAGAGAGAAATACTTTACTATTTAGGAGTATCCATTTATTCAATAAATATTTGCTGAGGTCCTACCAGATGCTAGGAATTAATCTAGGTGCTGGGTATATAGTGGGGGCCGGGGGAGACCTTATGGAAGCTACATTCTAATAGTGGCGATGGGGGGGGAGGGGATTTATGTTCAGTTCAACTACTTACTGAGTACTTGCTATGTGCTGAGCACTGTCCCAGGCTGATGTCCGAGTACAAACATCAATAAGACATAGCCAATAAGCTACTTGAGAACAAAGTATAGAGTCAGTTACACAAACAAATACTTTAAAACAAGAATTCTTAACAAGCGAGTAATCAAAACATATAATATGTACAGTAATATTATAATATATAAGTACAATAGTATAGGAGGCTGCATGGATGTTTTTCAAAGACAAGTTTGTCAGGCGAAGAAAGGGATGTGGTAGACATCTGCGTCATTCTTTTTGGCAGCTTAGTAACATAGTCTAATTTCCTACTATTTCAGAATTTCTTCCTATTTGAGGAAATTCTCAATCTTTTAAGCTTTGCTATCTCACCACAAAACTTCATAATTTCCAGATTATTTTTTTCCCTGCTTTCCCTACCTCGAGAGCATGGGCAAGTGATTAAGGCTCTTAGCAATCACATGCACCCTCACCCAGCTTGGGCTTAGAAACAAATGATTCAAAGCAGGGAGCATGCCCCCCAGCAGGGAGGCCCTAGTGGCAGAGGGAAGATGCCTGCAGTATGATAAGATGCAGCAGTACTTGTTATTGTATCCAGTACCCAATGTTTGCAACGATAGCCTCTAATGTTCAGTCGTGGTATCAGTGGCATATTCAGTGGAATTCTCTGTAACACAACAGGGCATTATGTCGAGCTCCATGTCCTGAATTTGGTCCCCTAGGAGATTCTGTGAACTCTTCAATATCCTTTTAATAAATTCCATTTCTGTTGCTTACAATTAAGGCCCTTATTAAAATTGAAGAGAAGGAAATTCCAAGCAGAGGGAAGAGCATAAGCAAAGCAACTGCAGGCCGGTTAGCTTACTGACTAAGAGAGGAGGCTTTGAGACTACGTAGATCTGAATTTGAACCAGGGTTCCACATTTTACTAGCTATGAGCCCTTGCTCAATGTACTGTATTTAAACCCTCAAAGCCTCAATTTCTGCTTAGTACAGAGGGAATAAAAGTACATATTTCTTGTTAGGTTCTTTGAGAATTAAATAAGGTCATGATAATTCATTTAAAGTTGTTAGTATCTCACATAGACTATATTTCTTTGTTAATAATAATAAGCATGGTATTTGTGGGGAAATATAAGTAATTTGTGAAGTTTAGAGGATAAGGAAAAGGGTGGTAGGAAATCATTACAGAGAAATTATGAAGACATTATGAAGACATTAAGAAACTTAAGCATTATGGGCTGGAATCACTTATGTGATTAAAAAGGAGAGTTATACTAAAGTATAATTATCATATTAAATTACTAACTAGGAGAATTATATGACCAGGTTTTGCACTGTATATGTATTCTCCACAGCTATAGTTGTATAGTTTGCCCTGCAGGATGTTACCATTGAGTCCTGATGCCACGCGAACTAAAGTTATTTAATTTTTTCTAATAAATACAAATCCTCCAAAAATGTGTATATCATCTGTCAATATGTTTTGCAACTGAATCAGAAAGAAGTAGCTGGGTCTATACATAAAATAATAGTTTCTCCTTTGTCTGATCTTTGAGTAATGAGGGAAGTTTATAAAACGGGGGGGACGCATCCTCAGAAAACTGGCAGAACTATGAATTACATTTGCAGTCTGAGATTCTTCTATGATTTTTACAAAATCAAATTATCACCTGCTACTTTTTACAACATATTGCCTTGCACCAGCATCTTGATCTAGAGTCCCTATTAAGTTAAAGATGAAAGGCTTTATTGTTAAGAACAATCAATACTACCATTTTGCAGTGTGTGGTATTTCTTGCCAAATGCTAATAAGCATTACAGTCTCTGTTAGCACCAATCCTGCTGGCGCTGAGCAGACAACCTCATAGTCACTGTTCAGTTCTGCTTTACATTTATCCTGGTTGTCTACATATTTACTCTCAACTAATTTCTGCTATTATCGCCTCTCCCCATCTCCGCACCACACCCATATCTACCTCTGAGAAACACACTTTGATCTAATTTTGGTTTTCACAGTAGCTGCTGAAATCAAACCTGAGTCACTGTGTAATTCAGAATGAGTGCTCAGAAGGACAATGTATGGGCTTGCTAGAGACGGTTAGGAAAGGCAGCAAAAACAGAACCCTAAATGTGCTCTGTATCACTGACTGCTTTATTTCATTTTCAGCTACTCCCATCTGCTTTGGCAATGCAGCACAGTTTAGTCAAAAGAAAAAAAGGGCACAGACTTTCAAGTCAGACAGCTGGGTTTCAATTCTAGGTCAACACTCAAGAACCCTGTTAGGTTGGTAACGCTATACTCAAGTTACAGATGATGGTATAGAAGCCCAGGGAGGCTATTATGACTTGCAGTATGTATGAGCATGTTGTATTTGGTAGGCTCTCAAAAATATCAATGTGTAACCAATATAAAACTTAGTGTTCATGTCTTTCTATAGGCCAGCCTCATTTTCACTTTACTGGGTCATTTGTGGCTTGGCCCTGACACCTATAAAAGATTCCAGACACCTATAAAACATCTGCCAGAACTGGACAATGGCTGCTTCATGAAGTCCTATCTTTGCATTTTTTTCTTTAAGATTGTATTTATTTATTTTTACAGAGCAGGGAAGGGAGGGAGAAAGAAAGGGAAAGAAACATCAATGTGTGGTTGCCTCTCATGTGGCCCTTACTGGGGACCTGGCCCACAACCCAGGCATGTGCCCTGACTGGGAATCAAACTGGCGACCCTTTGCTTCACAGCCCACACTCAATCCACTGTGCTACACCAGCCAGGGCATTGTATTTGCTTTTTGAAAACAGCTTCCATTTAGTCCAGCTCTGAGCAGTACCATTACTGTTGGATCTGCAACATGTCACAGGATAATGTGGCTTCACCTGGGACCACTCTGACAGAATAGGATGTGGTCAGCTTATTGGTCTTACTCTGGACCTTAGAACCTCCTGTTAGAAAGGTTGACCTGTAACAATGTGCAGGTCTTCCTGATTACCAATGTGTTGCCAGTCTACAGACTATTTGAAGAAAGCTCATAAATTTATTAATCTAGAATTGACCAAGCTTTCTCTGCTATCTTCAAACACTGTGAATAGATAACAAAAACTATTAATAATAATGATAGCTAACTTTGAGTGTTTACTATGTGCTGATTATTAAGCACATCTGAAATGATTTATGTGCATTAATAATTTAATCTTATCTCAATCACACTATGGTTTGTTATTGCTTTGATTTGAAAGTTATAGCCTTTTCTTCGCAAATTTCAGAGAATAGAGATCATTGTGTAAAACAGGTATCAATTTCCTGAAGGCCAGAGCCACACTTTGGCATATTCTCTAGCCCAGCACCTAGGCCTTCTTTGGCAATGTATGAGCTAGGCAGATGGGCACCTTGACTTCTCTCATCACAGAACTGAAAATACTAAATGCCTGGCTTGGTTCCAGGCTGCTTTGGGCTGTCAGGGCCCACCTGAACCCAAGAGATATCAGGCTTACGCTGGAACAGACACAAGAAAAATAGTCACTGGTTTGGTTCTGCCAAGGAGTGCCAAGTCTCAGGTGAAGCATCATATGAAGTCTGAGATTTCTATTCAAAACAGGTTTATGTTCTCTTTGGTGACATGACAAATAATTTATTTTTTGAGGTTTTATTTATTTATTTTTATAGACAGGGGAAGGGAGGGAGAAAGAGAGAGAGAAACATCAATGTGTGAGAAACAGATCAATCAGTTGCCTCTCACACGCCCCTAAATGGGGACCTGGCCCACAACCCAGGCCTGTGCCCTGACTGGGAATCAAACTGGTGACCTTCCAGTTCACAGGCTGGCACTCAATCCACTGAGCCCCACCAGCCAGGGCAACAAATAATTTAAATGTGGTTAATTTTTTCCCATTTTGATCTGTTACATACTTGACTTCAGAAGAGTGCTAAATGCAACTCACACCTCTGTTTTCATAACAAATAAGTGATCTCACTTATTGCTATGAGAAATGAAGCAATGTATGGAGTAACAAAATATTAAACTCAGTCAGTGATTAAAAAGCTTTATGGTAGAGTTTTTCCGTAACTATTAGGAGGCACCTAATATAGTAACTTGAACTTAACAAGCACTCAGAGTTTGATCATTTAAGTTATAGAAATAGCACCAAGAATACTACTTTCAACTTCATTTGAAAAGTGTCCCATTTCACAGTGTTAAAATACTTAAAATATATTACATTGAAGAGCAATATTTGAGATATGTTACATTACATAGCAATTTCAAAGCAATACAGAAATATCTCAATGGTAGGGAGGGGGCTAAAATAAGTATTGATGTAAAAAAATTCCGTAGTTACCACTAAAATGTTAACTTTAGTTATATCTGGGTTCATTTTTAAACTTTATTTTTTTATATTTTCTAAAATGAATATATATTATTTTATAATCATAAAAATAAGTAGAACCCATTCTACAGAGCTCAACTAAAAATAATATTAAAGATCTACAAAAGCACAACTTATTTATTTTATGTGTTTAATATAAGGATTATTTTATTTTCTCAAGGTGGTACAGGAAGAAAAATAATACTGAAGGATCCCAAATCTTTGGAAAATACCATAATATATACTTACGTATAAACTACATAAATACGTTAACCACAAAATAGCATAAAAATATTTTAGCATAAAGAAGTCACCTACAAATGTGTGTTTGCTTCTTTGTTGTGTTTAATCAAAAGCTATTTTGTTCACATTACACTGAAAGCTATTAAACCACGCAGTCCAGAAAGAATAC
>VMDR010035073.1:0-10875 GCA_007922815.1 Macrotus californicus | reverse complement strand
AAATAGCTTTAGAGCCCCAGGTCTTGAGATATTTTTTCCAGAATTTTGTCAAGGTCATTTAGCACAATGGGACAATCTTGCATTAGAATAAAGGTTTGGTTAAAGTGTATGTTACTCTGTACCTAGGAGTATGTGCAACATGAAAATATAGAATCAAACCACTTAAATGTAGCTGTAATTTTTTACTTTATTTTCATTTTTATGATAGTAACTGTGCAAAATAGAATATGATATCACCCCAAAGATAAACAGCCTTGCTCCATCCACTTCCCTAAGTACAGTGGCTTCTAGCTCGTCCGCTTTACCATGTAAAAGTTGGATAATAATGCTGATAATGCATGCTTAGTGATTTTTTATTTCTATATCATTTCATGTAATAGTTGACTTCCTTTCGGGTATGATTTTCTTAAATCTGACCAGTCCTTTTAAGCTTCATGTTATTGTTACTTTTTTCTCTTCATTAGTGGAATAAACCATTTGTTTTCTGGTTTTTTGTTTTTCTTATCTAATAGTATCTCATTTATATGCACACTGAGCATTTGAGACCTTTCCTTAGCTTTCTTTACCTACCTTTCTCGATCTTTCCCTTTCTTCTAACAAGCTTCCCTGCTTAAAACTCACCAGTGGTTTCCCATTGTGCTCAGACACACCGTGGATCTCCGGGCACAGCAGGGAAGGTAAGGCTGTTCCCGTGCCTACTTGCCTGCTCCTCCGCTCACCACCTTCACTACACCTGCTTTTCCCCCATTCACCAAGGGGGCAAGTCTGTTCCCACAGCAGGACCTTGCCCCTGCTCTCTTTTCCCTGAAATGCTTGTTCAAAAGATCGTCATCCTCTGGCTATAGTTTTCTCATGAATCTATTCTCAGCTGAAACATCACTTCCTTAGTGACTTTTCTATCTAAAGTAGCCTTTTCCCACCCTACATGTATCATCTTATGATCTTCCTAGCCCTTAATCACTATGAATTATCTTTTGTATTATGTATTGCCTATCTGCCCTCCCAGCATTTAAAGTCCATAAGAAGAGAAACCTTGTCTTTTGTTCACTTATATCCATGTTGTCTGTTGTACATAGATTGTAACAAATATTTGGGTGAGTGAATGAATGAGAGAGAAAGAGATTGTCTTTATTTTGTGTGCATTTCTTATGTTTACTGCCCTCCAGCTTTTGCCTTGACCACTAGACTGAAGCTGTTCACTCAGATCACCAATAACCTAATTGTTTACTCGCTGCTGGGTAATTTTTTTAAAAAAACAGATCAAACTATTTTAAAACTCTCAGTGACTTCCCATTAACCAAACTAGTACCAAACTGACAACATACATAGTTATTAGAATTTATAGATTATATTTCCTATGTTGTACTTGACATCCCCATGACTATTCTGTAACTACCAATTTGTTCTTCTTAATCCCTTCAACTTTTTCACATCCACCCACGCGCCCTCCCCATCTGTCAACAGTCAAAATGTTCTCTGTACCTATGAATCTATTTCTGTTCTGCCTGTTTGTTTATTTTGTCTTTTAGATTCAGTTGTTTATAAATATGTATTTATTGCCATTTTATTATTCACATTTTTTATCTTTTTTTTCTTCTTAACATTAGAGAAGACCCTTTGACATTTCATGTAGTACTGATTTGGTAGTGATGAACTCCTTTAGATTTTTCTTGTCTAAGAAGCTCTTTATCTGCTCTTCCATTGTAAATGATATCTTTACTGGATAGAGTAATCTCTGTTGTAGGTCCTTATTTTTCATCACTTTGAATATTTCATGCCATTTCCTATTGGAAGTTTCTGTTGAGGAAGCAGCCGACAATCTTATGGGAGCTTCCTTGTAGGTAACTAACTGCTTTTACCATTCTGCTTTGAAGAGTCTCTCTCTGTCTTTAATCTTGGGCACTTTCTGCTGTTCTCATTGGTTGTTTTCTGCTTCTGCTTCCTTATCTTAAATCTCTGATTTGGTCCTCTGCTTCATCTACTCCACTGTTGATTCCCTGTAATGTATTTATTTTTAATCTTAACCTGAGGGCATGCTTATTGATTTTAGAGAGAGAGGAAGGGGAAGAGAGAGAGGGAGGGAAACATCCAGCAGTTGCCTCTTGTATGCCCTGACTGGGGACCAAACCCACAATCTAGGCCTGTGTCCTGCCTGGGAATCGAGCCTATGACCTTTGGGTTAATGGGATGACACTCCAGCCAATTGAACCACACCAGCCAGGGCATAATTCCCTGTAATGTATTCTTCATTTTAGTTCATGTATTTTAGTTCATTTTAGTTCGTTTCTGACTGGTTCTTTTTGATGATTTCTACTTCCATTTTTATGTTTCCTATCTCTTTGTTGAGGTTCTCACTAAGTTCATCTACTCCTCCCCTAAGTTCATTGAACATCCTTGTAACCAGTGTTTTGAATTCTGCATCTATTAGATTGCCTATCCCCATTTTGTTTAGTTCTTTTTCTGGAGTTTTGTTCTGCTGTTTAATTTCAGACATGTTTCTTTGTCTCCTTATTTTGGCAGCCTCCCTGTGTTTGTTTCTGTGATTTAAATAGAGCTGCTCCATCTCCCGAGCTTGGTAGAGTGGCCTAATGCACCAGGTGTTCTGTAGGGTCCGTTGGCATAGATTCCCCAATCACTCAAGCTGGGTACTCCCTTGTGAATTGTGTATACCCTCCTGTTGTTATTGAACTTTGATTGATGTTGGAATGGCAGTGGGAGGGATTGGACCCCAGGCCAATAGGTTGTGAAGACTAGCCATGACCACAGAGGAGAATCTGCTATGCAGGGGTCCATCACATGAAGCAGGGCTTACTTCAGCAGGGCTTTGGGGCCTACTGAGTCTGCCCCTTAAGGGTTACCCTTGTGGGGTGTCTGGGTAGTGCTTCTATATGATCTAAAGCTGTCCACCAGGTCACCTGGCTCGGGGGCTTCCCAGGAGGTATGTGCCAAAGTCAGCCACCACCTGTGTTCTTCCCTGGGTCACCTGGCATGACCTACAGAGCAGTCTGTAGATGCATGCTATTAGTGCTGGGTTTAAAGGTGCTCAGGAGAGGACAAGCTGTAAACCAAGGCTGGCTGCTGCTAGTGCTGGACCCAGGGCCACTTAACAATAGGTATGGGGCATGCTGAGGCCAGATGCTGCTTGTTTGAGAGAGTTTAGGAAAGTCCGAAGTGTGAACCAAGGCAGGGCATTTGTATGGAAAAGAGAGAAGACCCAAATAAATAAAATAACCAGTGTTTTGAACTCTGCATCTAGCACACTGCTTGTCTCCAATCTGTTTAGTTCTCCTTCTCGAGTTTTGCTTCATTCCTTCATTTGGGCCATGCTTCTTTGCCTTCTCATATTGGCAGCCTTCCTGTGTTTGTTTCCACATATTAGGTAAAGCTGCCTCCTCTACATAATGTAGTAGGTGTCCTGTAGGGTCCAGTGGCACAGCCTCCCCATCATCCAAGTGGGGCACTCAAGGTGCAACCACCGTGTGGGCTGTGTTCACCTCCCTCCTGCAACCAAGCCTTGATTGCTTTAGCCAGTCATTGGAGGGATTTACAAAGGCCGATCAGCTGCAAGGACTGGCAGTGACCACTGACCACCAACCTGCAGGCACTGTGAAGGATCAGCTGCACAGGGACCCATTCCCCAAAGCAGAGCTTACTTCAGCAGGGCTCTGGTGTCCACTGAATTCACCTCTTGAGTGTGTTACTTGTGGAGGTGGTTGGGTGGCACTCCATAGTGGTCTGTAGATGTCCACTGGATGTGTAGGCTCTGTGGCCTCCCAGGGCCAAGGTCAGCCATCCCCTGTGTTCTGTCCAGGGCCACCCAAATAAGCTACTAAGCAATCTTCAGGTGGCTGCTGCTTGTATTGGGCTTGGAGGTGGCCAAGGGAATTCAAGGTCTAAACCAAGGCCAGCTGCTGCTAGTGTGGGCCTGGGGCCACTTAGCCATTGGCATGGAGCACACTGAGGCCAGATGCTGTTTGAGAGAATTTAGGAAGTACTGAAGCAGGAGTGAAGACAAGCCATTTGTATGGAAAAGTCACTGGAAACAGCCAGGGTAGGCCCAAAAGATGGGTGTGGCAGAGCCTCAGCGAATCATAAGGGCAGGGTAATCAGTGTTAGACAGGTTGATGGAGTCTCAGATATGGCACCCACCTGCCAGCTCTGTGGCTCTATTGGGGGAGGGCTCAGAAAAGTAACAATGGCCTCTGCCAACATTTTTGTCCAAAGAAAGCTGCCCCCGCAGCTCTTGCCTTGATGCAAAACTATTCATTTCCTCCCCAAATGTCTCTGATGCCTTTCAAGCTGCTGCTCCTATGCTGGAGCTCAGAAGGCATACATCCGAGTAAGTCCATGTGTAGTCCCTTTAAAAGGAACTGCCTGAGACTCTAGCAGTTTGTCTTCCACAGCCTCAATCCCCACTGGTTTTTTTCAGCCAGAAGTTAGCACTTTACTTCCTGGCACTGGAACCCTCAGCTAGGGGGCCTGGTTGGGAGTTTGGACCCCTCATTCCCACGATATCCCTCCTGATTTTTATCCTCCACATGTGGGTGTGGGACCAGCCCATTTCACATCTCCACTCCTTCTTCCAGTCTGGATGTAGGTTCTTCTTTAATTCTATAGTTGTAGGACTTCATTGAACTTGATTTCTAATGGTTCTGAATGATAGTTGTCCCATAGGTTAGTTGTCATTTTGATGTGGTTGTGTGAAGAGACAAGCCATGTTTACGCCACCATCTTCAACCTCTAAAAATGTTTCACTAATTTTCAAAATGACTTCACTTTGAGTTTTTACTTCACATGATCATCCTATGAAGTGAGTAGGGTCCACATTTTTTTGTGTGTACAGATAAAGAATCTTGTGGTCATCAATACAAAGAAAGGGGACATGGCTGGTTTTGTAAACCAGGGTCATTTTCTAGTCTATCACTGTTCACAGTGTAAAGAAATGCTGCCTTAATAATAAAGTATGGCTTAGAATAAAGAGTGTCCTTCTAAACCCTGTCCTAAAACCCAGAGGTCACGTGGTAAGTCAGTCTAGAAACATCGAGGCAGTATCCAGTCAGTCATTCCACCAAGAATGACAGTCAGGGTCACCCGTGGCAGGCCATGAGTGCTACATCACTATCACTTGCCCAAGTGATAGACACGAGAAGATGCTATTGATTATAAAACGCCACAATTTCAGAATTGCACATTTTAACAATTTAGAATCAATGAAATTTGATAAAATTATTTTTCTTATTTTTCTAATAGTAATACTAATGAAGAAAATATTATCAGCCTTTGATAGATTGCTTAGCAGCTAAAGGCAAATGTGATTCCTGTCTTAAGTGAAGTTTAGTTGTGGAAACAGATAAGAAATGCGTTAACAATCAGACAGTCTTCATTCTGGAGTTAGGGAACTACCAGAGAATACTTCTTTGAGAAGACAATACTTAAGACTTAAAAGGTGAGAAAGGCAAGCAGGAACTCATGAAGGGAAGAGTGCTCCTAGCAGAGGAGCAGAACGTGGTATAAGTACCCTAACGGAGGAAAGAACTTGTGTATTCCAGAAATTCAAAGACTGATCATGTAGCTTGAACAGTGTTCTGCACATAACTAGTTCTTTGAATTTAAACTAAAATATCTCCCAGTTTGGATTTAGAAGAATGTCTTACCAGATATGAATGGCAACAGTGTTAAAGTTCGTAAGACACATTTAATCTTTTCATTAAGTGCCGTCTGAGTACTGGAATTACTTTCAAGCAAAATATTTTATTTTAAATCAGTACTCCATAAAAGTATTTGATGTTGATGAAGTTATATCCACATAATTATATACAATTGATCCTCATTATGCATGGATTCTGTGTTTATGATTTTGTCTACCTGGTAAAATGTACATATAACCTCAAAATCACTTTCACGGTCATTCAGAATGGCAAAAATTTTAAGTTGCTCAACACAGACGTTTGCCGCTAAGTTTGAACAGGGCGCCCCTCTGTCTTGTTATTTCAACTCTCATACTGTAAACAAGTGTCATTTTAAAGGTCTGTTTAGTGCCATGTTTTTCTTATTTTTGCCTTTTGTTAGTGATTGTGCTGTTTAACATGACCCTCAAGCACAATGCTGAAGTGTTGACTAATGCTCCTAAGTGCAAGAGGCTGAGATGTGCCTTACAGAGAAAATTTGTGTGTTAGCTAAGCTTTATTCTGACATGATATATTGCTCTTGGTCATGAGTTCTGTGTTAGTGAGTCAACAATATATATCAAATGAGATGTCTTTAAACAGAAGCACACATAAAGTACGGTTACGTATCGATCTGCTAAAGAAAATGTTTGATCACATCATAGGAACCTAACTTTGTAGTTCCCTTGAGAGCAGTGGTTCAGTTTTCACTAATGTAGTTTTGTGGCACCCTTACAAGAACATGACCACCACGAATAATGCAGATCCACTGCACATGTGTATGGGAAGAGATCGTTAACACACTATGTTGCTGTGTAACAACTACCTCAAAATTTAGTGGCTTAAAACAGCAACTGTTTATTAGCTCACAGTTCTGTGAGTTGGCCTTTTTACTTGGCTCAACTGCACAATTCCTTTGCTGGACGTGGCTGGGCTTGGTTATACATTTGCAGTCAGCTGCTGATCAATGGCCTCACTCATCTCTCTGATGATTTGGCTGGGGCTCGGAGTCGTGCACTTCTCATCATCCAGCAGTTCACTTGGCTCGCTCATATGGGGGTGGTTGTAAGTTTCTCCAAAGCAACAAGAGGGCAAGTCCCAGTATGCAGGTGGTTTTCAAGCCTCTGCTGTGTCACATTTGCCAACTCTGACCCATCAGTCAGGACAAGTTGCATGGCCACCCAGGTACAAATCGGCTCACGTCAAAGAGCAGCCTCCAGAAAGGGCAGAGATGCAGGGAGGGGAAGAATTACTCTTCTTTTTGTACAGTCTAACTCCTATATTTTAATGCAAGTTTGCTTAATTCTTTACATACTTTGTCTTACTATTACCCAAAACTAGAGAGGTAGCACTGTCTGTTAACCCAAATTGGCATAAAGGAAAATTGAAATTCAGAAAGATTAAGCAACCACATAGCTGGTAATTGGCAAAGGCAGATCACACATGCCTGCGTGATTGCGAAGTTTTTATTTTTCTTCACTATTTTGTCTTCTGATAGATGAATAGCTAATTTGCCCAATTTGTCTAGTTATGGATGGAAAAAACAGCAGTAAGTTTAGTTTCACAAATACATGAAAGAAACAACTGCCATTGTCTCTTGGAAAAGAAACTATGTCCTATGCAAAGTCTTACTATTATAGTAAGTTTGAGAAAATCATGGTAGTAGTGATTTATGAATGTGTGGTACTTGATTATGAATTTGATTTGCACAGAGCTTACATCCTGGATGTGGAATCTTAGTTGTAATAGAATTTTTCTGAAAGACTTAAAGGAAGATGATTAAAATATTAGAGATATTGACATTGTCTGAAGAGATCTCCTTGTATTTATTTCTTTTTTAAAAATCCACAATATTACCATAGCTAGGTCCGATTATGCTGTTGTAATCATAGTTGAACTGAGAGGGGTGATTAACGATAGCAATTTATTGTATCTGAGGAGGAGAGAAAATAGGAGATGTTGTCGTTATCATAAATCATATCATAAATAACCAAAAAGAAGCACTCAGAAGGCTTGTGTGGTGTCAGCAGCCAGCCCTTTCAGGCACGTTAGCCCAGGATGTAGCCATAGAAACCCCAAAGTCATATTGTTATCTTACTCTTGCTGCAGTTATGTGATACAACAGTATTAACATATAGATTAGGCCATTTATAATACTAGGTGTCATTTCAGGTTGGCTTGCTTATATAGCATTTTAGTTTTTATTGTGCAGAATGTTAGTGAAGGTAGTGCTTTTTTACAAGTCTGTGTATATAAGTATTATGACACATCATCATCTTCACTCTATTAATTTATTGTGTTATTGATCAGTTGTACTGTACAAATTGTCATTGCCTGATTGTCTTGTCTTTGCTAGTAATTTCATTTTTTAAGTAAATAGGTTTATTTTAAAAACACCTACCCACCTATGCATGTCCAGTTGTGTTTTAAAGGTCTAATTACTGTTACATTATAGACAGGACAATTTAAAATATATTTTATGAGGGGGTTTAGATGGTATCAAGAATTTTTAGCCTCATTTGGAACTCAAAGATTAAATGCTAGAATGGGTTGATTGTTTATGTATGTCTTACACAAATACACAGTGTCTGCCCACGTTCCACCAGCCCGGGCCTTCCTCCTCACAGCAGCTTCCCCACTGAGCAGCACCCTCCTGGCAATGTTTTGTGTTTCAGATTGCCTTTCTTTATGTTTAATAATCTTCTCTTTAGTTTGGCTCTCTTTCCTCACATTTGATTATAATCGGTTCACAAAAGCCACGTGACACCATCAACACTATTCCTGGGGATCACCTTTAATCCTGAACATTCCATCAAATTACTTCACTTAACATTTTATTTTCTCAGAGTCTCTTTAACTCAAAAAGTAGGATAGTGTCTTTCATTTGTTAGCTTTATAGCCTTAAATACATTTTGGTGGCAGACTTTTTTAAAGTATATTTTATTGATTATGCTATTACAGTTGTGCCTTTATCCCCCTCCACCTTGCACACTCCCTCCCTCCTTCCAACATTGCCCCATGCCCCACCTTATTTCATGTCCATGGGTTGTACATATAAGGTCTTTGGCTTCTCCATTTCCTATACTATTCTTAACCTCCCCCTGTATTTTGTACCTACCATTTATGCTTCTTATTCCCCCTTCCTCCCCCGTCTCCCTCCCTGCTGATAACCCTCCATGTGATCTCCATTTCTGTGATTCTGTTCCAGTTCTAGTTAGTTGTTTGCTTAGTTTGTTTTGTTTTTTTAGGTTCAGTTGTTGATAGTTGTGAGTTTGTTGTAATTTTACTCTTCATAGTTCTGATCTTTTTCTTAAATAAGTCTCTTTAACATTTTGTATAATAAGGGCTTGGTGATGATGAACTCCTTTAACCTGACCTTATTTGGGAAGCACTTTATCTGCCCTTCCATTCTAAATGATAGCTTTGCTGAATAGAGTAATCTTGGATATAGATCCTTGCCTCTCATGGCTTTGAATACTTCTTTCCAACCCCTTCTTGCTTCTAAGGTATTTTTTGAGTTATCAGCTGATAGTCTTATGGGAATTCCTTTATAGATAACTCTCTCCTTTTCTCTTAATAGCTTTTAAGATTCTCTCTTTATCTTTAATCTTGGGTAATTTAATTATGATGTATCTTGGTGTGTTCCTCCTTGGGTCCAACCTCTTTGGGACTCTCAGCTTCCTGGACTTGCATGTATAGTTACTTCGCCAGATTGGGGAAGTTTTCCTTCATTATTTTTTCAAATAAGTTTTAATTTCTTGTTCTTCCTCTTCTCCTTCTGGCATCCCTTTGACTTGGATGTTGAGACATTTAAAGTTGTCCCAGAGTTTCCTACACCTCTCCTCATTTTTTTCTGAATTCTTGTTTCTTCATTCTGTTCTGGTTGAATGTTTATTTTTTCCTCCTGTTTCAAATCATTTATTTGAATCCCAGTTTCCTTCCCTTCACTGTTAGTTTTGGCTGTCTCCTCGTTGCTTAGTTCTTTTTCTGGAGTTTTGATCTATTCTTTCATTTGGGCCTTTTTTTTTTGTCTTAGCATACCAGTTTGGATGAATGTTTCTCCTTTAACTCCTTGGTTGTCGGACTTCCATACAGTTCTGCTTTCTGGCAGTTCTGGTTGTTTTTTGTTTTTGAATTGGTTGTTATCTTTCTTTTGGTTGTGTGAGGAAGCAAAGTGTATCTACCTACATCTCCATCTTGGCCAGCTGGATCTGGTGGCAGACTTTTAAAGATATTGCCTTTATCCAACATATAAGTCAAGTGGTCAAAATGTCGAGCATTGTGCACATGGTCAGAGAGTTGTTTAGGGGCAGAAAAAGCTCTGCCATGCCTTTTAGGTCAGCCCACATGCATGGTCAACCGCATGTAGAGATGGCCCTAATAGCAAAGATCTTCAGCTCTTAGAAATGAGAAGTAAGAGCTCAATACTTATATTTTGCTCACGAGAAAACGTAAGTCTGGAGAGTAAATTTAGGGCTGTGCTAGTTGCGGCATGACTCTGGTAACAGATCTTAACAGTGGTTTCGGTCCAGTTCCCTTTCTGGTCGACATTGTGATTTCTGTCTCACCCCTTGGTGTGGTTACAGATGTCTTTTGTAACTATCCCTGGCACAACACTTAAACTGATAGCCACAAAATGTAGTTGATTCTTAAGGATGGTAAATCGTGTCTTACTCGACTTTTTTTCCTAGGATCTAACCTAGTGCTTGCCACAGTGGTATTCAGAAGACAGTGGATGGATAGATGAGTAAGGAGTGAGTGAGCATCAGTCACTTCAAAGAAATGGTTATAGTAACTGTACCTAATATCCAGACAAGTGAGAATGGTGTTTTGGGGGAAAAAATATTTTAAATAAATGATTTCATACTTGTTAATAAAACAATGGGATCCATAAACTAAAAGGAAAATCAGAAAGTTTGTGTCATCATTTGCTAGAAATTAATTTCTGCATATGTATTTCTAAAAAGAATCAGAAGAAATCTTATTTTACATACACTTAATTTTGAATGAAATATATGCAGATACCATTTATTGTCCCAATATTTAAGGTTTAAAAACACAAGTGTGTTTTCTGCTTAGTTGAAGATCATGCCACTGAGTTTTAAAGTTGCACACGTCTATGCAGTTAATGACATAAAAAGCTTTCGTGCCATGTGCAAGCAATTTTCTTTTTCCCCTAATGTCCACGAGCATTTCAGATTATAGTGTT
>VMDR010035072.1:0-10873 GCA_007922815.1 Macrotus californicus | reverse complement strand
ATCCGGATTTCCATATGGTATCATTCTCCTGCCTGAGGACCTAATTTAACAATTCTTGTACTGCATATGTGCTGTTGATGGATTCTTTCAGGCTTTCTAAGTCTGAAGAAGTATTTATTTCACCTTCTTTTTGTTCTCCCAGTAACTTTTTAAATTAATAGACTTTATTTTTAGAACTGCTTTAGATTTACTGAAGAAAATGAGAAAATAGTACAGTAAGTTCTCATATATCTCCCTATGGTGTCCCCTATTATTAACATTTTATATTAATATGATACATTTGTTATAACTAGTGAAATAATATTTAATACGTTATCATCTCTTTGTTACTTATTTGTCTTATTGATTTGCCATCATTAACTAAAATTTGTAGTTTATTCAGACTTCCTTGGCTTTTACTGACTATCCTTACTCTGTTTCAGGATCCCACCTAAGACACAACATAACTTACAGATCTCAGGTTTCCTTGGACTCCTCTTGGCTATGACAGTTTCTCAGACCTTCCTTGTCTTTGATGACCATGACAATTTTGAAGGGTATTGATCAGGTGTATTACAGGATGCTCCTCTATTGGAAATTCTGACATTTTTTTTCATGATTAGACTGGGATAATGAATTTTGAGGAAAAAGAGCAGAGAGGTAAAGTGCCATTTTTATCACACCATATCAAAGATATACATGCTCTCAATGTGATTTGTCACTGATGATGTTCTCCTTGATTACCTGCCTGAAGTGGTTTGTCAGGCTGCTCTGCCGTAGGGTTACCTTTTCCCCCTTCCCCATACTGTACTCTTTAGAAGGAAGTCATAATATACGGAACACACCTAAGGAATGAGGACTTATGCTCTATCTTCTTTAAGAGAGAGTATTGATATAATTTATTATAATCATAATTTATTTATATCAGTATGGGCTCATGAACACCTACTTTGTATTTTCTATTATAATACAATAGTACTTTTGTTTTGCTTTGGTTGTCCTAGCCTTAGCTATGTGGAGCTCTTTCAGTTGGCTCCTATGTCCCATTCATATACATCAATGTGGTTGTATCTTTGTTTCCAAGCAATTATTTCTGGCACTAAATGATGCCAAGCTGCTCCAGTTCTTGTAACAGTCATTTCTCCAAAGAGCCCTGTTTCCTTCTATTGGGAAAAGGCATTAGAAACCAAGATCAGGGTTGCTAGGTGTGCTCATGCTAATGGGATGTCATTTCATTGAGACCATTTCAACTGGCAGAGCAAAGAAATGTGTGCATACTAACATGTATATATATATATACATACATATCTATAAATATTTCTACTTATAATCATCTATATCTATATTAAATCAATGTATGTACTTCCAGTCCTCAACAAGACAAGAGAATGAGACTCACTTCTAATCAGGGATTTGGGATCTATGAATTGACTTAGGTCTAGAGACTGGATGAGATTCCCCACTGTGGTTACTTAAGTCAGGTTTTTGACAACCATTGCTAGAGTTTTATATGTAGTACAGATCAGCCAATACTGTAATAGATTGCCCATGTAGGGCACTAGGGACACCATGATCCATTAGTTCTCATCATCCCCATTGAATTAGGGAATCCATTTCAGTGGCAGTAACCCCTATGATCACACCCTGCCCACAAAGACAAACAACCATAGAATTTTCAAGGATGCAGGTGCTCTTCTCTCTAATTTATTTGTCAATGCCTCATTCGGGGCAATATCTTCTGAGTAGAATTGCCAGATTTAGCAAAAAGAGAACAAACACAGATGCCCAGATAAATTTGAATTTCAGATAAATAACAAAAAAAATTAGTATACATTTAGCATAAGTATGTTCCTGCTCTGGCCCTGAATTTTCTCCAGGCGAGGGCTAGGTCACAGCTGGCAGGTAGTCTGGTGGGCAGGGTGGGAAACTGAGGGTCAAGACTGGTAAGCAGGAAGTCCTCCACATGAGGGTCAGCTGGCTGAAGTTGGCAGGCAGGAAACTGAACCTAGGAAATCATGCTACCAGGATGATAGCAGGTTAAGATCGATGGGCAGACAGCCATAGATCAGGCCAGGAAAGCTTGAAGGTAAGCATCACTGGATGACTTGCATGCCAAGAAAATTACAAGGAACCAGGAAGAGAAGCCCCTTCCTTCTGCAGTGACTCTCTTGCACCCTCTACTGGCAAGGAAGAAGCAATTACAGGAGCCAGCTCCCATATCTCTGGGAGGACAATGAAGGATAGATAGATTTAGAGCTGGCTTTAACTGACACAGATACAAACGATAAAATTCTGTGTTACTAGCACGTGATACACACACACACACACACGTCAATGGAACAGATCAAAACCACCAAAATAGACTCAAATGCATTCTGGCACTAGGCATATGAAAAATTAGGCATTTCAAATAATTGGGGGGAAATAGATGATTTAAAAATTGGTGTTAAAAATAGCAGAAGGGCCATTTGCAAAAATAAATTGACCTAGATCCTCATTTTACTTTTTATACTAAAATTGTAGTAGATCACAACTTAAATGTTAAAAAAATTAAAACATAAAAACACGTGGAAATGATACATATGTAAAATCCTAATGGAAAAGTCTTTTCAGTGTGACTGAGAACTTAGGAGTCATTAACAAAAAATGTCCTACACTAAAAAGATACATAGGGTAAAATATTTTGAAAAGTTAAAGGAGAAATTACGACTGAGAAAAATGCTTGCAACTTATATCACAAATAAGTAAGAAAGGGATGATAACCTATTAAATTATTTGCAAAGCTATATGAACAAATATTTCATAGAAAAAACGAAGCAAACGCTTCTGTAGTGTATAAAAATTCTCCCCATAAGGCAAATATAACTTTCACTCCTAATTAGGGAAATGTGAATTGAAATTGCAATGAAATGCAAGTTCTTACCTCTCAAACCGCAGCACTGAGCAAAGCGTGGTATAACAACGCATTGTGGTGGTGAAGGCATAGGAAGCGAACCCCATACATACTGGGTTCGAGTAAAATATGACACAGCTTTGATCATAGACGGTTTTGCGAAATTATTAAAATTACATGTGTGTACACTGTTCCACTCAGCACTTGCCCTTCTACAAGTTCTACTATAGATATACTTACACTCATTGCACTATTGTTTGTTAGAGCAAAAGCCTGAAAACTACCTCAGTGTCTGCTATGGTCTGATTGTGTCTCCTCAAAATTCACATGTTGAAATCCTAACCCCCAAAGATGATGGTATTAGTAGGTGGGGTCTCTAGGAGGTGCTTAGGCCATGAGGGTGGAGCCTTCACTAATGACACTAATGGGATTATGTTATTCTTAGAGAGCTCACAGGGACCCCTCACTCCTACCACATGAGGACACAAGAAGGTGCCAGCCCTGACCCAGAAAGAGGGCCCTCATTTGACCCTGCTGGAATGCCGACCTTGGACTTCCAGCTTCCATAACTGTAAGAAATATATGTCTGTTGTTTCTCAGCTGTCCAGTCTGTGCTGTTTTACTCCAGCAGTCTGAACAGACTAAGACAATGTCCATTCAAGGGATTGGGTAAGTGCTTATGGGTTCTCCATTCAAGGAATACTATGTGGCTCATTTTAAAAACGAGGTGGCTTATTCTCGTCTGGAATGTGGGATGATGTCCAAGAAATATTTCTAAGTGAAAAAAATCAAAGTGCAGAAAGTATGCATAGTATTTCCATGAATATGTATCTATAAACATGGGATCCCTGGAAGGAGACACAGACGTTGGTAACGGTGGCCTTCTCCGAGGAGGTGACCGCTGAATTGTTGGGAGTGGGAGTGAGGCATACTTGAACTGTGTCCATATTTAGATACTTTGTGAACTTTATACAATGTTACATGTATTACCTTACAACACTATAAGATTTTTGCCAAAATGTTTCAAGATTACAGTATACTGGTGGTGCTCACTACTGCAATTACTGGATTCCATTGTTAGTCGGGTTTTAAGGAACACAGTTTGACAAGGAGCCTCTTCCCCATGCCAAGCCTGCCCTCCCTGTGCACGGGTCTGGGCAGAGGACTTTGGGCCGGTCTCTGGAGCCCACCCAGACCCACGTGATCTGATCTGCATGTTTCCTCGCACTTTGCTGGCCGTGTTGGCAACACTGCTGTGAGCAGTCTGTGGACAGCATTCATCTTAGAAGGTCTTCCTTGAATTTCTGAGCTATGTAGTGATGCGGCCTCAGTAGGAAAAGCCATTCCTAGACCATTATAGTCACAATTTTGGTTCTGCAAGAGGCGCTGCTTCAAGATACATTTCATAAATAGCACTGTCTTCTATGCAATGGCTTCAGGAGGCTGTCAGCTATGCTTCTGAACAGTGATTGCTATGCAGGAGTGAGATACGCTTTTATTACCCCCCCAGAGTCACCAAATACCTTAGTTTTACAGGCAATAGGTGCAGTAAGGGATCGTTTTACGCCCTACGAACTATAAGGAACATAGAACATTTTTCTTTGGTATCTTTTTCGTTATTTGCTTTGGAAATTAAAGGATACCTCTCATAATATATTGATTCCAGAGAAAAGGTGAATCGACCATAAATCTTCAAAATCAACTGTTTCACTTGGGTCTGCTCTGATTCCAAAGACTATTTTCTGAAGCTGGCTTTGTTTTCCAGTTGTTGTTGTTTTTTTTTTTTTCTTTTTTGAAACAGAACCCATCCTGGTGTGAAGAAAATATTTTGAGTTCAAGAGGATTAATACATACGGAAAGAGCAAGCAGGCTTTCCACCAGATAACACTTGGCTGTGATGAAAGTCCTTGGGCCTGACTTCAGCTCTGAATCACCAAGGCATTCAACTGGAGAGCACAGTCACTAAGACACCAACTGAAACATCACCTCCCCTGGGAAGTGTCTGCCCATTCACCCAAGCAGAGCTACCCTCTCCTTCCTCTGAACTTTCAAAATGTGCCCATACCTCAAGCATTTGAATACACGCTTCATCCCTCCCAATTGTACCCCTCCCTCTAGCTAAATGTGCTGTTTAATATGATGCTTGGCCCATTATAATCACTCTTCAATTAATAAATGAATGAGTGAATAAATGAAATGGTACTGAACCCACTGAGAAGGAAGTATTTAAATAGGTGGACCCCTGGGTGAGTCAGGGAGCAGGCACTGAAAATCAACTGCCTAATTTTTCTGGAGCCAGCCAGCCAGCCAGCCAGCCAGTCAGCCAGCCTGGAGATTGTGCAGAACAAGTATGTGAGAGCCCTGTAATCTCCCCACAAGATGGACAGGGGAGAAGGGAATACCTGCCCTCCCACAGGGTAATTGGTGCTCAAATCAAACCTGGAAATCCTATATTCACTCTCTTTTTTAGGGGGAAGCACTGTCTGCCTAGCTAGAATTTCAACAGACATATTCCCAACTGGCTTTATTATCATGACCCAAATATAAATATCATGGCAGGAGCCCATGAGGTGGAAGCACAATTTATTCTAACTGAAAATAGAGGTGGAAAGCATCAGCCTTAGTATCCTTGATACTAGAGTGGGGTTGCCATAGCAACCAGCTGAGTCACTAATGAAAAAAGAACAGTTGCACTATGACTAGGCTGACATTCTGTGACATCCTCTTATTTTACTGTAGCTCTAATGATGTCTTCAGCAGGAATGACACAGAGCAAGTGTCTGACCTCTCTATTAAACCTGCAGCTGCCTTGACACTCTCTACCTTTAGCCTAATGAATGTGAATTTCTGTGTGCAAATTTGGCCTTGGAGAAAAGCACTTCAGGAATTTTTCTGATTCATATATTAAACTTGTTGATTCTATTGTTCCTTTAATGCAGTCCCTTCTCTCCCCAATTAAGATGGCAATGGAACAGATGAGCCTGAAAAGCAAAACAGGAAAGGAAACAAATAGTGGAAAAATGTGAAAGGGGTGGGGGGGGATGCTAATCCATCACCTATGACAAGAAACGGAAGAAAACAACCAAAAGCAGTTTCTGCCCCTTCTCCAAACAGTCCAGTCCACAGACAATTAAGCAAGAAAGCTAGGAACCTCTGCAAAGACAAAAGGGATCTGCTGGATGCAATGTAAGAGCTTCATGCTCCACACACTCACTCACCAGTCGCGACAGGCAGAGCGCTGAGCCAAGTGCCGTGGGTGTTACAAAGACAGTATATCCTCAAGTCATTTAAAGTCTGGAGCGGAAGCAGGGGTGAAAAGGATCAGTAACTTAAAATGTCAACCACATGTGACGCCTACCACTGCCAGGAAACGTGCAGGAACCAGCACATTCATAATTGTAAATTTTAAAAACTGGAGTTGATAAAATAAAAGACTGCCATAACTTTGAATATCCAAATGAAGTTTAAAAATAAAACTGATCAGGGCACTGTTACTGAGTTTGTAAAACAGTGCGAGTGCTTTATCTTTTTTTTTTATTTTCCCAAATGTACTTGTTTGCAAACATATGAACTTGTTTCAAGCCCAACATTGGGTTGTTTTCATCTGCACAAGAAGGGCCACGAGAACTGGTGTCAGCATTTGCTGCAAATGGTGTGGGAGTTTCTGAATTTGAGTGTAGGCATACACCTCGCTTCACCGGCAGGAGGGAAGAGAGCTCGTTCTTTATTAAAGCAGCCTTCCAGCTATTCGCTTTCGTCGGTACAACGCTCTAGACTGATTTCTTAGTCTATGACTTGAATCACGTTATTCTCCTCCTCCAGATCTTAACTGGCCACTTTCACCAGGTCGCTGTCCTAGTTAAGGACAATGGTTCCCCTGCCAAACAAACCGCACTCAGTTCTGCTCCCTGATTTGAAATGCCCTTCACAGTTCAGCCCAACATACCTTTCCACACATATGTCTATTCCTTCCAGCGCCAACCCTTCCTTCCTGCCAAGCTGGCTCCTGCCTGACCACAAAATGGCATTACTAATTCTCAGCTCCATCACTTTCTCTCTACCTGTGCAACCCTAACTCGCCCTTGGAGAGACGGCAAGGACCACTTCCAACACAAGGGTCTCTGAATGGCTGTCGCTTTTGTAAACAGAGGCCCTCTCCCACTGCACTGCTCACTGTCTTCCCAACATGTTCTAATTTTTCTGTTGACCCAATTGTTGGTCCCTTGAGAGCAAGGCTGACCCCACACCAGAAGTCAGTATGTTGCTCGGCCCTCAGCAGGCTTCTGTACCAGCAGCAGCAGATGTCTTTGATAGGTGTTCTTTTACTGTTTGTTTGCTATGAAGAGATAGAAGGTAAAGATGGTTGAATTATCCCTTTAATATTGACAGGGTTTGGGGAGTATTCTGGCATTATGTTTGCCACCATTTACCAAGAAATAAGGTGCTTCATTCTTTATTCTTTCTGTGCGTATTTCTTTTGTTTTCATGGGGGATGTCTTTCTTGGCTCATCACACAAGGGAGTATTTTAAAGGACTGGTAAAAGACAACTAAAAATGAATCTTTATCAACATGCACAATAACTAAATCTGTACTTATGTAGAATATTATTAACAAAAGACAAGCAGAAGGGACAATGGAAGCTGTGTGGAAACGGAATAATGTACATATGAGAAATCAGCACAGAATCGGCCTTTTCTCTGTGTCAGAGCCAAAAATAGAAGCGCATGCTGGTGAAAGCTGCAGCTACCCTTTTGTGCAGACCAAATCTCCTCTGGACACCGCTGCTGCAGACGCCAGCCTAGGGCTGCCGCCCCTCAGTGGTTACCATTACACATTTTAAGATATTGAGTGGAAGAAACTTCCTGAGGTTTCTGGGAGCCAAACCAGTAGGAACAAACTTTATTTTATACAACACCTTCGTGTTGAAACAGACATTCAAAAAACATTCCTAACACTGCCACCCCTGAAATAAACAGACACCATGAGAGACCTCTTACTCATAGATCTGTTTCTGCCACAGAAATGTGACATTTGTGGCAATCAGGAAGAAGTATCACGTCAGAGTGGGGAGTATTCGTGCTTGGAAGTCAGATGGTGCTCTGTTCAAGTTCTGGCTTAGCCACTTGAAGACGAGGAGCAAAAAACAGGAATAATTATTTTTCTCCCTGTGACTTGCACACAGAAAGTCCGCTGGGAAACCCACTAAACACCATATCTCTGAGCACTAGAGGCCAATCCCACCCTGCTCTCCTTGTAAGACACATCCCTCTGCGCCCATCACCCCGTTTCAAACAGCACTGTAGTTGAGAACTACAAGTTTACAAATTTGTCTGACTGCCTCACAAGACGGTGAAATCCTTGAGACCCTTGGAAAAGTGCTTGTGTCTTGTTCTCCACTGAGTATCATGTGATGAACAGATGTCCTGGTCTTCTCTTCTCCTACCCCCTCTAACTATAGCTGACTTGGGCATCAGAACAAGGCTTGCAGGGGTACCTTGGCTGAAAATAGAGCTTACTTGCTGCTAGTCTCTGCACTTTGGACAGGCTTACTGTTTCCTCCAGCATGTGTGAGCCAGGAGAACAGCTGTGAGCCTGTCAGAGCTGAGGGGAGCTCTGTGTTTGTCTACCAAGTGTCTGCAGTCCTGGGGGGTATGGCTCACAGCACCATGCAGAGCCTGGTGGGAGCTGGTGAGACAACAGGAAGAAAGGTTAAATGAATAACAAGTGTATCCAGGACAAAATAGAAATAAACTAGACAGGAACAAGTGGTGACAGGAACAAGTTACTTGATGACTCATTGGGGAAAAGGACAAAAGCTGTGATACTGAAGGACAAGGAGAAGCAACACATGATGCCGGTGACTGCTGTGGTTGCTGAGTCTATCCCATAAGATGATTTTTCTTTTTGCCTTTTATGGTGTGTGCCCTTGAACTGTGCACCGGGTGTGACTGATTATTCAAATAGTTAAGAGCCAGATGGTTTTCTACCATATCTCTATGGGAGGTCCCACAGGACCAAAATTGAATTTTAAGGCATTTTCTGTTACTTTACAATTGAATTTCCTTGATTTGTCTTTTTATACTTTTTACAAAATGAAAAGCACAGATCATAAATATAAATGTACCATCTGATGAATGTTGACAAATGCACATACCCACGTATTCTGCACCACAAACGAGATGGGAAATATTGACATCAACTTAAAGAGTCCTCATGTGCCCCTTCCCAGACAATCCCGCCCACCACTCCCTTAAGCAAGCACTTCTCTGATTTCCATCACGATGGGTTGTTAGCCTATTCTGATGAGTCGCATAAATGGAATCACAGCACATATTCTTCCTGGCCTCTTTTGATCAGCATGATGCCTTTGAGATTTTTTCATGATAAATGCATTAGTATTTCATGAAATGCTAATGCATCATTGTTATTGTTTAATAGCATTCCATTACAAATATACAAAATTTGTTATTCCAACCCTCATATATTTGCTCCTTTTCTAATTGAGCTAATTAGGTTTGTCCTATTGGATTTTGTGAATTCTTTATATATTCAAGATACTATTCCTATATTGACTATGTGGTCTACAGATATTTTTCTCCCATTACCTAGCTTATCTTTTCATCTTTTTAACAAGGGCTTCACATAGCAATAGTTCTATTTTGGTGAGGTCCAATGTATCAACATTCCCTGTTATGGATTGTACATTCCTTGTCAAGTCTAAGAACTCTTTGCCTACCCCTAGATTCCTAAAATTTTCTCCTGCTTTTTTTCTAAAAGTTTTATAATTTTCCATTTATGTCCATGATCCATTTTTGGTTAATTTTTATATAAGGTATAAAGTTTAAGTCAAGATTGATCTTTTTTTCCTATGGATGTTCAATGACTCCAGCATCATTTTGTTGAAAAGGCTACAGTTTATCTATTAAATTATTTTTGCACCTTAGTCAAAAACTAGGTCAGCATATTTGTGTGGGTCTATTGCTGGGTTCTCTATTATGTTCTACTGATGTATGTGTCTATCCCTTTCTCTGTGCCTTTCCAAATAAATGGTTGAATGAGCTTGTCTATTAAGTAAATAAATGTGTATATACATACAGGATAAATAACCAGCCTTGCTAGGATTTTGACATAAATTGCGTTAAACTATAGATCACTTATAGGAGAATTGGAATCTTTAGTCTACTGAGTCTTCCAATCCAGAAACGTGGGAAATCTCTCCATTTATTTCGATCCTTTTTGATTTCTTTCATCAGCATTTTGTGATTTTTAGAGTACAGATCCAGTACTTATTTTGGTAAGTGTATACTTACGTATTTTATCCTTTTGAATAATTATAATGGTACTGATTTTTTAATTTCAGCCTCACTTGTTATTGTTAGTATATAAATATGAGAATGATTCCTGCCTGTTGATCTTATGTGCTGTGACCTTACTGAACTCACCTTGTTCTCGGAGGGTTTGTGTGTGTTTGTGTGTGGATTTCTTAGAATTTTCTACCCATACATCATGTCATCTGCAAGCAGAAAGAGTTTTATCATATTCCTTCCCACTTTGTAGGCTATTTCTTTTTTTCAACTTTTTGCAGTGGCTAGACGTGCCAGCGCTGGGCTGCATAGAGTGGTGGGAGTGGACGCCCTAACCTTGATCCTGACCGCAGGGGAAAAGCACTTAGTCCTTCACGATTAAGCAAGATGTTAGCTGTAGGGGTTTTATAGATGCTACTTGTTAAGGTGAAGTAGGACCTCAACTTACTGAAAGTTGTTATCATAAATGATATTAGATTCTGTTAAGTGCTTTTTCTGTGTCAGTTGATATAACCATATAGTTTTTTCTTGATTTACATAAACTTTGTTGATATGATGGATTACTTTGACAGATTCTGACATGATGAACCAGCTTTTGTATACCAAGAATAAATTCACTCAGTCATGGAGTACAAGTCTTTCAAACATTTTTTAGGTTTAACTTGAGAACTCTTCTTTTGTTGCCTAAAGACATGA